>VSMD01106990.1:0-63034 GCA_008750895.1 Mirza zaza
GTGCTCGATCAAAGTTGTCTTTCCGGGTAAAACCGGAGGAGGTTCGAAGCACCAGCTCCTCAGTTGCGGGCCGACTGTGCTTCATGAATTAGTTTCCTGCTTGGGCCCTTGACTCGGGCGAACCAGCCGTCTTCAGCGGATCCACTTCCCCAAGCATCAACTGCAGCCGCCCGCCGCCGGCGGGCCCTGGGCCGGCGCAGCCGTCACGCCGCAGGCGCTCGGGTCTCCGCGCGCCCTGCCGGCGAGCAGCCCGCGCGAGCAGGCGCAGGACCCCGGCGGCCCGGGGCTCCGGGCTCGGCCCCCGAGAAGAGACGTGGCGCCGCCCCGCGGCTCCGGTTAGAAAACGCGGCCCTGCATTTTGGATCCCCCCTTGCGCAGCCCCTGGAAGGCCTGTCGCCCAGACACGCGGGGCGAGCGGGTCCGTCTGCGCTCAGGGGACGGCCGACGCGACGCAGACCGGACGCTGCGGAAGCGGAGGCTCGGAGACCGGTCCCCGGGCCGGGCCTGCCGGGGCGCCCTATGCAAATCAGCCCGCAGGCCCCGCCCGCGCCCGCGGCCCCGGAAGCGCAGGGCCCCCGCGCCGCGCCCGTCCCCCGCGCTCGCCGCGCTTCCGGCCGGGCCCCGCGCCCCCGCGCCCCCGCGCCCCCCGCGCCCGCGGCCATGGCGGCGCGGCCCGTGCGCGTGCTGGTGGACATGGACGGCGTGCTGGCCGACTTCGAGGCCGGCCTCCTGCGGGGCTTCCGCCGCCGCTTCCCGGGGGAGCCGCACGTGCCGCTGGAGCAGCGCCGCGGCTTCCTGGCGCGCGAGCAGTACCGAGCCCTGCGGCCCGACCTGGCGGTGGGGACCGTCCCGGCTCGCTTCCGAGCCCACGCCTCGCCCCGGGGGCAGCAGTGTTGGGAGAGTGGCCCCTCTAGCTGAAGCTCTGCCTTGGGGACCAGGACCCCCGGGAGCGTTGCCGTGGGAGTCCTGGGGAGCCAGATCTGCCGGAGGCGGACGCCGGGACCCAGAACTCTGTATCTTTCAGGAGAAAGTGGCCAGTGTGTATGAAGCCCCGGGCTTTTTCCTAGACTTGGAGCCCATCCCGGGGGCCCTGGAAGCCATGCGGGAGATGCATGACATGCAAGAGTAAGGCGGGCGGGGGGCCAGGGCGGGCCTCGGGGGCGGGAGGGCGCGCGGACACCGCTAACTTGCCTCCTCCTCTGCAGCACCGAGGTCTTCATCTGCACCAGCCCCCTGCTGAAGTATGAGCACTGTGTGGGTGAGAAGGTGCGGCTGCCTGAGCGCCTCCCGGGCACATTTAGCTAAGTCCTGATTGTAAACTCCCAGTGGGGTTCGGGGAGAGTGGACCTGTGGCTCTCAGGCCTCAGACCCCGCCCACACCTCCTCGCTGCTCCTGAGTTCAGGGTCCCATCAGGCTCTACTCACTGTCTCCTACACAGTACCGCTGGGTGGAGCAGCACCTGGGACCCCAGTTTGTGGAGCGAATTATCCTGACAAGGGACAAGACAGTGGTATTGGGGGACCTGCTCATTGATGACAAGGACGCCATTCAAGGTTGGCTCCATTATCCTTGGCAACCTCCAGGCATCTGGCCTGCCCGGATTACAGAGAGGGAGTAAAAATAACCAGATTACGTGCTTGCTGCCTTTCCTGTCCTAGGTCAAGAGGAGACCCCAAGCTGGGAGCACATCTTGTTCACCTGCTGCCACAACCAGCACCTTGTCCTGCCCCCCACCAGGAGGCGGCTGCTCTCCTGGAGTGACAACTGGAGAGAGATCATAGACAGCAAGCGGGAAGCTGTGCAGCGGGAGAGAACGGGCCCTGCGGTGGGTGGAAGCTGAAGCGGGAGGGCAAGGTGGGCCAGCAGGGAGTCCCTGCAGAGCCCGGTGAGGGGGCAGCACCTCGGAGCAGGCAGACACTGGTACCTCTGTGCTGGCACAGGCCCGGCCACCTGGCTTTTCCTGAGATGGCTGCTCCTGGAGCACACTGGCATGGAAATAGTCACTCAGGACCCTTTTAATAAAAAACTTTGGCTCTCTGGTCTTTAGAGATCTTTTATTTGGCAAAGTAAAGGGACAGGGGCTGATGAGGCGGCCATCCTTTCTTTCTCCTTAGGCCAGTGGCCTGAGAATCCGCCCCATATCAGATGCACCTGGATACTGTTCCTCCAGCACACGCCTCTCCCTGACCATCTGAGGGGTCAACCTTAAGGAATCGCAGGAGGGAGGCCAGGACATTTCCACTTTTCCCACGCTCCTCCTGTTGACCAGTGCAAACACACACTTTATGTTGCATCTCTTCCTCTGTCTCCATCACTCTTTCACCTGCATCCCCGATTCCCTAACGAGCCTGAGGTATACTTCTAGGGGAAGGGACTCCGCCTCACTGTGACAGTAGAGGGGGAGGGCCACAGGTGGGAGGGGAGAAGACGCAGCTCCAAGGGCTGCTGCCTTTATTCTGGCCTGTGGACAGTTAATCCGGGCCATGGCGTTACTCATGTCGGCATCCACTGGGACCCTGCTGCTCAGCCTGGAGAGCTTGAGACGGAGGGTGTGACACCTTCCCAGGGCTGAGATCCTTTTACCACAAGGCTTCTCCCTTCTATCCCTCAAATTACTCCAGGACGTTTCTAGAAGTGGTAATCCCTTATTTCATCAGGCGCAGGCAACTCTCCTAAGCCTCAGTCCCAGCTGCTCCTCCTGAGAGTGCCCTTCTGCAAAGCCTCTGGATCCAGGGACCCAGCTGCTTCTTGCCAGAGGGCACGAGCCTGGCAGTGGGGTGGCGCAGGAGGCAGGGCCCTTACCCCCAGTTGGTTGACAGTGCCAACCTATGAAGATGGCACCGCTTTGACTTCTTTCTCCATGTGTCTCAATGTCTCAAAAGGTGGCTTCTTCACTTGTAATCCCTTTTCAACACAGTATAAATCCCTGTAGTCCTGGAAAAACTCATCTTTAAAATGGCTGAAAAGGCACCACTGGGGCAGAATGTGCTCTGGGGAGCTGCGCCACCTGCTTCCTGTGCCCCCACTAGGACCGAGTTCTTGGGCCTTGGGGTCTCCTTGGGTCAGCACTGTTCTGGAGCTGCAGTCCTCGGCAGAGGGATACCCAGGGCAGAGTGCGCCTGCCTACTGCGGGCTTCGGCCACCTGGCTTGGGGAACAGAGATCCTCTAGGAAGATCTGAGCCAGGTTCCGGAGCCTCGTGTTGGTGGAGAGAGAGAAGCGCAGCATGCACTGGACCACGGGCAGGGCAGTCAGCTCGGGGTGGCAGCCTGGGCCTGGTGAACCCAGGTATATGAGCGTGGTGACAGCAGACAGTACTGTCTCCTCGTTGGGACTGGACAGGCAGTTGGTGATGAGCGGGATGCCTCCTGCCTGCAGGATGTGCTCCTTGTTGGCCCTGTCTGGGCACAGGTTGCAGAGGCCTCCTGGGGAAGAGTGAGGATGAGTCTGGATGCTCCAGGACAGGGCTTCCTCCCCTCTCCCTCCCAGCCACTCTGTCCGGTTGAGTCCCAGGGAATGGTCTGTGAGAAGCTGGTCCAGGGACAAAGGATCTGAAGTCCATCTTGGTCTCTAGCATTCTCTCTCAAGGTTCCAGGAAGGTCTGCAGGCTGCTACTGCTCACCACAGCCTAGACCTTCCAGAATTGGGCTCAAATCTCCTTCCCTCTTGGTTCAGCCAGTTCAATGGCTGATATGCTTTCCTTTCTTAAAAGTAAAAAACAAGCTAGGCATGGTGGCTTGTGCCTGTATTTCTAGCACTCTGGGAGACTGAGGCGGTAGAAGTGCTTGAGGCCAGGAGTTTGAGACCAGCCTGAGCAAGAGTGAGACCCCATTTCCACAAAAAATAGAAAAATTAGCCAGGCATGGTGGAACATGCCTGTAGTTCCAGCTACTTGGGAGGATCCCTTGAGCCTAGGAGTTTGAAGCTGCAGTGAGCTGTGATCAAGCCTGGGTGACAAAGCAAGATCGGGTAAGGTGATGGTTTCATGGATACATACATATGTTAAAACTTATTTATACCCTTTAAATATGTACAATTTATTATGTCATTCATATCTCAATAAAGCTGTTAATATTAGAAAGGAGCTAAAATGTAAACCATCTTTATCCTACCACTCAGACATTTAACATTTTTCACCTCACAATTTTTTCTTTTTTGAGACTGGGTATTGCTCTGTCGCCCAGGCTGGAGTGGAGTGACACGATCACAGCTCACTGCACCCTCCAAATCCCGGGCTCAAGCAATCCTCCTGGCTCAGCCTCCCATGTAGCTAGGACTACAGGAACATGATACCACACTCGGCAAATCTGTAAATTTTTTGTAGACTTGGAGTCTTGCTATGTTGCCCAGGCTTGTCTTGAACTCCTGGCCTCAAGTGATCCTCTTTCCTCAGCCTTCCAAAGTGCTGGGATTACAGGCATGAGCCACTGCACTTGGCCTCCACAATTTTAAATATTTGAATACACATAAATAGTTAATAAAAATGGGATACTCTCCTTGCTGCTTTGTAACAATGTATTATGAGTATCTTTCCATGCCAATAAAATCCACAATCATGGCTAAGCAGCCATTGTGGTTAATGGCATATAATTTATTAAGAGGTTAGAGCATTTTTTGAAATGTGGTGTGACTAAAAAAGAAAAAAAATCAAAAAGAAGGGGTTAGAGGGCACTTTAATGTTACTTCCATGTCACTGTTACTGATTCTGGGGGCAAGAAGAAAAGGCCAGAGTGAGACACCTGTGGTTCTGGATCAAAGAACCCATGTGCTCAGGCAGTATGGTCAAACCCCGCCCCCCATTTTCTCAGGTCAGGCCTCCTCAATGTAATGACTTCTTGGCCTTGGGGACAGATGCTACCTTGTCTCGGAGACCACTCTGCTTTGCACTGGCTGCTCATTGCGGGAAGATGACTTCCTGTGCATCCTGACTCAGCTTCCTGCCATCATGGTGCCCTCTCCCTTAGGTTCCTGCTTAGTGGGAAGAAGCCAGCTTCTCAGCTCATTTGCATAACATGTCTGATGAGTCCTGTGTGACCAATGAGGAGTGAGAGTCACAGCCGGCCCACTTCCCCTGTTCCTCTCAAAACTCGCAAAGAGAAGAGGGCCCACCCGAGCCTGATACCCAACTAAGACATCTTCCCCAGCAAAAGGGCACAGGCGCCATGGTGCCCAAGCGAGAGAACCTCATCCTCTGCCAGGGGCAGGTGTCAACTAAGGTTTGGCTCTGCTGTCCCCTCCCGAGCAGCACCTTGGTCAGGTTGGGTCCTGCTTTCTGGAAACATTTTTAAAGGTTTCCATTGCATTTGGAATAAAATCCAGATTCCCTGTGTGCCTTTCACCCTTGCGCCACCCAATTTTCCCTCTCTCTGGCACCTACTGCAGTTGCCAACCTCAGTCCACTCCTGGGACCTTTCGGCCCAGATCTCCACATGCTGACACCCTCTTGCTGGCAACAGGCACCCCACTGCCTGCCTCGTGAGTGAGGGCTTTGCTACAATACTCTAACTAGCTGCTCTGCCATGTTCAAGACGGCCCCTCATCACCCGATGTCATTTTCTCTATATACTTAGAACTCTACGAAATCATCTTCAAGATTCGTTTTCTGGCTCATTGCTCACTGTGCCCCACTAGAAGGTAAGTGCCCTGAGGTCACAAGACCTTGCCTGTCTTATTAACACCATCTCTGCAGTGCCTGGCACAAGAGGTGTTCCACAAAGATCTGCTGAAAGCCTTGTACAGCAGTGAGCAGAAGGAGAGGGGTGAGAGAACCTCGGAGGATTGGGGGGCTAGACAGGACGGCTCCCTGAGATCCCACCCTGGACTTCTGCCCCTCTGGGTTCCCGACTGCAGCTCACAGGCAGGGCCCGTCTGAGGGAGGGAAGAGGCCCAGTGGCCTCCCTGGAGTCCTGAGGAAGAGGACCAGCAGCAGAGGGTGACAAGGCACTCTGAGCAAGTGGACCCTCTCCATGGTGCCCTCAGAGCCTTCCCTGCCAATCTCTACCTCAACACCTGCTTGACTGCAGAGCAGCCTTTAGCACCAGCTGGGGGCATCCTGTGGACTGCTTTCTGTCTGTCCCCTGCACCAGGGGACATGAGGCAGGGCCCTGATCACTGGTTTAGTCCGCAGCCCAGGCACCTGGAACCGTGGCTACTAACTGCACACGTGCTGGGCACATGCCTGAACCCTACAAGGCAGTGTTCTTATCACTGCATCTTAAAAGAAGAAGTCACGGCTGTGAGAGGTTGAGGGACTTGTCCAAAGTCTCAAAGAGAGGGAGCCCTTTGCCACTCCCATAGGAAACAGTTTCCCTCTGAAAGCCATGAGGACAACTTAATTCTGACTTAGGCACCTGCCAGGCTCAGCCTGGAGCAGGGACGATGTTCTGGAAGGCCTCTGCTTCTCAGACACACCTATATCATTTCGTCTGAGCTGAGGGTGGTGGGCCTAGCTATATCCGCACTGTGGGCTTGGGGCGGGGCAAGGGCGTGGTAATGGGATTTATCTCTGCTCTAAAGTGTGATATGATGAAGCCTGAGTCACTGCCTGGCTGGTGAGTCATCATTACACCCAGGTGTGCCTGGGCAGGGCACTGTCCCCCAGGCCAGGGGATAATCAGATGGCATCTGCTGGAGGGTGGGGACAGGAGGAAGCCTCAGGACAGCCAGCCCCACTGCCTCTCCAAGCAGAGGCCTGGGACGCCTCCAAGATGGATCAGGTGCCTACCAGAGCTCACCAGCTGCCTGGGCCCCACCTGCAGGGGAGGTTGAACTCTTTAAGCCCCTCTGCCTGGCTGGCAGCACCCGTCAGAGATGAAAAGGCGAGTGAGGGCCTGGAAGGAAAAGGGCAGAGGGCTTCAGGGGCAGCAAGATGAGCCAAGATGGCACCAGAAGACCCATGAGAGGCCACAGCCATAGTCGCTTGGAGCTTCCCTCCAGGCCACCTCTGTGAGCCTGCCCTAAAGAAATGAGGCAAGCCATGGAAAAAGCAATGCAGAAACCAGAAGCTCCCTTTAATTCTCAACAATAGCAAAGTGGCTAAATAAATTATGGTACATCTATATGATAGATAATTATATAGCTCCTAAAAATAATGTCTTCAAAGAATATTTAATGTGGGAAATGCTTCCAATGTAAGGTTAAGGAGATAAAAAGGACACCAAAATGTATATACGATACAATAGGTCCACTAAGATGTCACTTTTGAGCGCCTCCATGAGCACCTTAATCAGGCCCTCCCAGCACGCCGCCCCTCACTGGGCTTCAGTTTTTCCTTCACGCTTACTGACGTTCCATAAGAGCTGTTTGTCAAAGTACTTATTGGCTGTTGCCCCACTAAACTCCAAAAGAACAGGGACTTTGTTTGTTCCTATTCTGTACCTACAGCCTGGGCTGTAGCAGGTACTAAATAAATGGCTGCAAAATGTGTATATATATATATATATATAAAAACAAAGACAGGCTGAGGCCTGGCATGGGGGCTCACACCTGTAATCCCAACACTCTGGGAGGCTGCAGTGGGTGGATTGCTTGAGGCCAGGAGTTTAAGACCAGCCTAGGCAACACAGCAAGACCCCTATCTCTACAAAACATAGAAAAATTAGATGGGTATGGTGGCACATGCCTGTAGTTCCAGCTACTCAGGATGCTGAGGCAGGAGGATCGCATGAGCCCAGGAGTTGGAAGCTGCAGTGAGCTATTGATCGGCTTATACTGATCATGAAATGTAAGCCAGAACTGTCACAGCCCAGAGGGGTCTAAGGAGATGTGATGGGATCTCTGAAGGAATGAACAGATGATGCTGTAACAATTTGGATGAATCTCAAAAACATCATGTTGAGTGAAAACATCAAATATAAGAGCATATCCTAGGCTGGGTGTGGTGGTTCACACCTGTAATCCTAGCACTATGGGAGGCTATGGCGGGTGGATTGTTTGAGCTCAGGAGTTTGCAACCAGCCTGAGCAAGAGCGAGACCCTGTCTCTACTAAAAAAAAATAGAAATTAGCTGGACAACTAAAACTGTGTGTGTATGTATATGTATGTATGTGTGTGTGTGTGTGTATATATATAAATTAGCCGGGCACAGTGGCGCATGCCTGTAGTCCAGCTACTCGGGAGGCTGAGGCAGGAGGATTGCTTAAGCCCAGGAGTTTGAGGTTGCTGTGAGCTATGCTGACGCCATGGCACTCTAGTAGTCTAGGCAACAAAGTGAGACTCTGTCTCAAAAAAAAAAAAAAATTAAAAAGAAAAGAGTATATCCTGCATGTTTCTATTTATGAACTTCAAGGACAGGTAAAATTAGCCCATGGGAAATGGCAGAACAGTTGTTACCTCGAGGTAGGAGATACTATTGACGAGGAGTTGTGAGGGAAGTTTCAGGGGAGATGGAAGCATTCTACAACTTGTTTTAGGAGCTGGTTAAATGAATTTAAAAATTCATCAAACTGGCACTAAGATATGTGTACTTTACTATCTGTTGCTCATACTGCAATTTTAAAAAATGACTACAAAACAAAAAGGAGAACGAGTTCTAACTGGCTGATGAACATGCTTCAGACAAGAGGCATGAGATAGAACAAGAGGCAAAGACGGACGGTTCCTGTGTCTGGAACCACAGGAGCCCCAGGAGAGGCAAAAGAAGAAACCTCAAATGCAGCCAGGGATGAGAGAGCCAGAGACTCGGAGAGGTCAGGTAGGTGACCTCAGGTCACCAGGCAAAGAGGGTGTTGGTGCTGGGAGGGACAACCTGGCCCACAAGGGCAGGGTCTAAGCACCGTCCCAGGGATTAAATGAGGTGATGTAGACAAGTGCTTAGCCAGCACTTGGCATCTGGTAGCTGGGTGAGCCCAAGACATAACACCATCTAAGGTCTCACCCACTCTGGGACACTGGGCTGATGCAGCCCAGGGTCAAAATCTTCACTGGGGGCTGGGCACAGTGGCTCACGCCTATAATCTTAACAGTTAGGGAGGCTGAAGTGGGAGGATTAGCTGAGCTCAGGAGCTTGAGACCAACCTGAGCAAGAATAAGACCCCACCTCTACTGAAAAATAGAAAAATTAGCTGGGTTTTATGGCAAGATCCTGTAGTCCCAGCTACTCGGGAGGTTGAGGCAGGAGCATCGCCTAAGCCCAGGAGTCTGAGGTTGCAGTGAGTACATTGCACTCTACCTGGGTCAACAAAGCAAGATTCTGTCTCAAAAAAAGAAAAAGCAAAAGAAAAGAAATCACTATGGCTTTTCATACTTTTAATTTAGATATTTTACTTCTAGAAATTTATTTTACAGCTATATTCCTAACAAGTGTGAAAAGACATACAAATAAGGTCATCTACTGTCACACTGCCATAAGAGTGAAATGGAACAACCTCAGTGTCCCTCCCTAAGGGGCTGGCTGGACACTGGTACCTCCATGCCATGGACTGTCATTTAAACAGAATGAGGCAGCTCTTTACAGACTTACAGGGCAGGTGTGCCAAAATGTGTTGCCAAGTTAGAAACAAGTGCCAGTGGCTGCATCTAGAAAGCGCCACCAAGGGAGAACTACTGTTCACTATATGTCCTTTTGAATTTTGTACCATGTGAACCAATTATATATTCATATAAACCAAACAGACACACACATCTTGATTGCGCCTAGAACTCAGGGCAGGGCGAACTGGTCCCTGCAAGTCTGGGAGGGATGGGGAGGCTGCCCTGACCCAAGTGAGGGCAGTCCAGAGCCCGCCTGCTGAGCTGGTGAAGTGGGAGGGATTAGTGGAGCCAGAATCGCAACATCACCTGCTTCCTGTGACAGGAATCCTGCCGCAGGCGGATGCCTGGAGAACTTCTTAAGTAGAAAGATGTGTGACCCCAGGAGTCTAACCGATCAGTAAGAGGAGGCACAGGGGAGGCTGAGTACAGTGGCTTATGCCTGTAACCCCTATATTTTGGGAGGCTTAGGCAGAAGGATCACTTGAGCCCAGGGGTTCGAGGCTGCGCTAAGCTATGATTGCACCACTGCACTCCAGGCCTGAGAGACAAGAGTAAGATCTCATCTCTAAAAAAAATAAATAAAAAGGAGGAGATACAAGGGAGCCACCAAATGGCGCTGGAGCAAGGGCTGTGTATCAGACAGATCCAGTCAGAACTCTAGTTCTGCAACTGAAGCCCTAGGTGACTACAGCAAGCCACTCAATTTCTCTAAGCCGTGGTGTCTTCACCAGTAAAATGGGCAGAGAGAATGAAATGACGTGATCAGGGCACCTTGCTGGCTCACAGTAGATGTGGACTGAGCATGGGCCTGTTTATAGCTCTGAGGCTGGCTCCGTGCCACTCCTGCAGCCCACACATACAGAAAAGTGTCAGCACCTACAGGCAGAGTAGAACAGTAAGAAGGCAAATGTCTATGTCACCAGCACTAAGGTTATCCATAAGCCTCTGTGTGTCCCTTTATGATCCAATCCCCTCCCTCCCTGAGAGGTACACACCTTCCTGATCACTCTAAGTATTACTAGGTGTCTAGCATCATTTGCTTAATATTATTGCATGTAATTGTAGATTTCATTTTCACTGTAAATAGTATGAACAACCATGATGTCAGTATTCATTCTGGTTCCAGTTTGGGATTGTTACAGACAATGCTGCTAGTGATGTTTTTGTGCATGTGTCTAGATGTACATGTTATAAACATAACTGCTGGGTAATGGGGTGTGCTTATCTTCAATTTTACTAAACACTGTTTTCCAAAGAGACTTGACTGAGGATTTATATTTACCAGCCTTCATCTGAGCACCACTACCATCTGGTGGCAGCTACATGTATTGCAGGATACAGAAAACAGGAGTGATTTCACTTGCATTCTGGGAGGTCACTTTGAACCCTGTTTAGGTAACAGAACCACCAAGTACTCTATGATATTCTAGGATTCAACCAGTTTTCATGGTAGCAGAGAATTGTCTACTGATTTCTTTTTTTTTTTTGAGACAGTCTCACTTTGTTGCCCAGGCTAGAGTGAGTGTCGTGGCGTCAGCCTAGCTCACAGCAACCTCAAACTCCTGGGCTCAAGCAATCCTGCTGCCTCAGCCTCCCAAGTAGCTGGGACTACAGGCATGCGCTACCATGCCTGGCTAATTTTTTCTATATATATTAGTTAGCCAATTAATTTCTTTCTATTTATAGTAGAGATGGGGTCTTGCTCTTGCTCAGGCTCGTTTTGAACTCCTGACCTCGAGCAATCCGCCCGCCTCGCCCTCCCAGAGTGCTAGGATTACAAGCGCGAGCCACCGCGCCTGGCCTTCTACTGATTTCTATATACCACCATACAGTGTCTAGGACGACACAGGTGTATAGGATACCTGAGAGTCAGCCAATGGTGCTTTGGGCAAACATTCCCAAATTAATACCAAAGGCTATTAATGCTTTCATTTGAGACTTGAGCTCAGAATTCTTTTATTCTTGAACAAGTACTTACTGAGATCCTGGCTTTACATCTGGTTCCTCACAATTCACCCCCTCCCATCCAACATCCCAAACTGGTCAGGCAGCTCTGGCCTGACCAATGCTACCTCCCAGGAGCAGTTCCTCTATGACATGGATCCAGCATGGCCCTGGGCTGTGTGCGCCACCAGTCGAAGCAGGGATGACTTCCCACCAGAACTAACAGACATGGCAGAAGCAGCAAGGTGAGGCAGAAACAAAGAACAAGGGAAGAAGACGTGGAGTCCCAGCCTGTGTTCTGCCAGCTGGGTGCCCTGGGCACAGAATTTGGATCCCGAACCACTGCGGTAAAGTCCTGGCTCCAGTTATCACCAACAGCGTGAGCCTCAGGCACTGGTGTTAACCTCACAGGTGGTTTCCTGATGTGCAGAGAGGTGCAGTGGGTGATTAGGAGGTCCTGCAGGGTGGGTATGTGGTGGTCATGGGGTAGATGTCTAGAAAAGGTAGCTTTTATCAAAGCAGCACCCAACCAGAAGCCTGGACCCTGAGGGGAGAACAGGCAGCCAGCAGCACAGCCAAAGGGTAAATAAAATGTTCAAAAATCCTTCTAAATGGGCAAGCCCACAAAAGAAAAGGCCAAGAAAGGGGCAGAAGGCCTGAGAACCCTGTGTGTTCCCTGCAATCACTGTAACCGGATCCTTTCTCAGGACTGGGCGGGGGCAAGTGAAAGGTCACAGGAGAATGACCCCGACACAGAGACGATGGTCAGTGAGGCCAGGCTGCCACTGGTGAGTGACCACCCAGCTTCCAGGCCCACTGCCACACCATCAGGAACACTGTGACCAGACTGAAACCCTGACGTCAGGCTTCCAGCCCTCAGAGGGGAGACAGCTCCTCTGGGCAAAGAGCTGACTTCAGTTGGAGCCGCCACAGAGGAACCAGCAGGGAGGGACGAGAGCGATCGTCGGGGGCTGCAGGGACAGACGGAAGAAAGCCTGCATTGTGACCCCGCCGGCTGTAACCAGATGAGAGGTGGTTGTCTGCACCTCGGTTTATCAATAAAAGGAGGGTTTTTTTGTTTTTTTTTTTCTGAGACAGAGT
This sequence comes from Mirza zaza, assembly GCA_008750895.1. NCBI lineage: Eukaryota > Metazoa > Chordata > Mammalia > Primates > Cheirogaleidae > Mirza > Mirza zaza. Next base: position 12,517 of record VSMD01106990.1, read on the forward strand.
CTCACTCTGTTGCCTGGGCCAGAGCATCAGCCTAGCTCACAGCAACCTCAAACTCCTGGGCTCAAGCGATCCTTCTGCCTCAGCCTCCTGAGTAGCTGGGACTACAGGTGATGGTTTTTCTTTTAATTTTTATTTTTTAGAGACAGTGTCTTTCTCTGTCACCAGCCTGGAGGTGCAATGGCAAAATCATAGCTCACTGTAGCCTTGAACTCCTGAGCTCAAGCAATCCTCCTTCCTCAGCCTCCTAAGTAGCTGGGACTACAGATGCATACTACCACTCCCAGCTAATTTTTAAATTTTTTGTAGAGACAGGGTCTTACTATGTTGCCCTGGCTGGTCTCAAGCAATACTCTTGCCATTGTGCCTGGCCTAAAATGAGGGATCTGGAATAAGTTTCTTTCTAGCATCCATTCCACAACCCTAGGAATTAGGAACTCCTCTAAGGGCAGGAAAGTTATCAAGGGAATAGCTTCTAGAATCTGACTGCTTTGGGCTGATGTCCCAGGCCTGACACTCTTTAAACCTTTGATCAGCCCGCTGAACATCCCTAAGCCTCAGATTCCTTAGTGGAAAGTGGGTGTTATAAACACACCTACTTAAAGTGCTGTGTCCAGGGTCACAGGAGACAACGCACAGGTTGAGGATCCCTGTTCCTATTTCCTCCTATCCTTCAGTGATGTTTTTCTAGAAGGCAAGAATCCCTGGAGCAGATCTGTGGTTCTCTTGATGGGGCATCATCCCATCTCACTTTACCTCTCTGGGAGGAGGGGGAAATGCTTACCCTCAGAGGGATCTGGGTCCCAGGTCCCTGAATGGAGGATGCGACTGCAGACACCCTAAAAGAGCACCATTGCTTAATTCTCTCAACTGAGGTGAGGCAGCTACTGATGCTGCCCGTCTGATAGGTGATGGGAGGTGGGTAATCACACACCCTGCTGGAAAGTGGTGGAGCAAAAACTTGAACCCAGGCCAGGCGCGGTGGCTCTCGCCTGTAATCCTAGCACTCTGGGAGGCCGAGGCGGGTGGACTGCTCGAGGTCGGGAGTTCAAAACCAGCCTGAGCAAGAGCGAGACCCCGTCTCTACTATAAATAGAAAGACATTAATTGGCCAACTAATATATATAGAAAAAATTAGCCGGGCGTGGTGGCACATGCCTGTAGTCCCAGCTACTTGGGAGGCTGAGGCAGAAGGATTGCTTGAGCCCAGGAGTTTGAGGTTGCTGTGAGCTAGGCTGAGGCCACGGCACTCACTCTAGCCTGGGNNCAAAGTGAGACTCTGTCTCAAAAAAAAAAAAAAAAAAAAAAAAAAAGAACCTGAACCCAGGCCTGCCTGAGCCCAAAGCCCACCTCTTAAGCAATGCGACCCACTCACCGGCAATACTTGCCAAAACACACTGGTTTGGGTTCTGCGAGCCGCAGCCGTGGGCAATCGGACTCGGCTTTCCTCTCTGCCCATTATTCCAGAACCAAGCCGGCTCAGGGCTGTGCAAAGTCAAGGCCAAGATTCCATTCCATTCATGACCAAGATTCCCCCTTCAGGTCTAGCTGGCCCTCCCTCCCCTTCCCAGCTCCACCACAGGCCAAAAGGCCTGGGCGCTAAGACATGCAGGGATAAGCAAGGCAGGCCCTGTCCTCAGGGAGATCACAGTGTCTGGGCTGCCACCAGGGATAAACAACCCAAAGCTCCAGAGCACAGCTCAGGGCCTTTTATTGCGGAGTAAGTGCCTGCCAGGGTTTCCCATTTAGCTACGGAGACATTAAGAGAAAGGGAAATGACAGCAGTAACAAAATATGCTTGTAAGTACCACTGGGACTCTCCTGTTAAGTGATGCACAACAAATACAGGAGAAATTTAATCTGCATGGGATCCCAGGGAGGGAGTCGATGCTGAGAAAGCTACTGTGCTTGCGACTGGGGACCTTGCTCTGGCAGAAGAAGAGGAAAACAGTAGGAAAAAGTGGCTGGGAAAAGTAAAACTGGTGATAATAATGCTAACAATTCTAGTCAAAATATGTGCACAGAGACACAGACAGACATACGCACACACTTCCGCTCCCACACAGCCCTGAGGGAGGCAAGGTGCAGGTGAGAAAATGAGGCACAAGAAGGGAAAGGACGGGGTTGCAGAATCGGCTAAGAAGTGGAAGCTGGGACCAGGGCTTGGTCACCCACTCTGGGAAGCTGCCCAGGAGAGCAAGAGCCCAGGCCGGGCCCAAGCTTGGCCCACAGCCTCTGGCTCAGTAGGATATGAACTCAGGCTGCTCCTACTGGGGGACAGTTTCATCCGCATACCAAGGGAATGCCAGCAGAACACACTCCACTTAGTAAAAACTTTTCTTAGGTGACTGCTTATTGACTTCATGCAATTGTTCTCCAGGGTCAATGGCTTAATTTGGAGGAGCTCTAGCATTCCAGGTGGAGGTTTAGCCACATGCTTCTGCAGGGGCCATTGTCCCCTTTCATATGGCAGCAGCCATGGTGCAGAGGTATAAAAAGGACGGGATGGAGGACCGACTTCAGAGCACATCTTAGAAACCAACTTTTTAGAATATTTATTTGGCATAATGATTTTCCAAGGGGCCAGACACATGAGCTAGCACTGCTCTTAGACCTGGGCAACTAGGGCTCCTGGCTTGGCCTAGTTTTAGCGGGCTCCACTCGCCCTCTCCACAGGGTGAGGAGGGCCAGGGGTCCACCCAAAGCCCACCCACTTCCCCTGCACCTGGAGGTCCAGGCCCTACACCTGCTCCCAAGGCTGCGTGAGCCTCTCTCCTGGATCCTGACTCCCAGAGGTGAGCTCCACTGTTGGTGTGTGCACTCCTAAGCCCAAGGAGTGGCCAAGGGGCAGTTGTTTGACAGAGCTGGGATGGCCACACACACGTGCTTGAGTCCCTTCATGGTGAGAAGAGGAGGGGTGACACCCTTCATTTGTACTCTAGCCCCTAGAGCCATAAACATTTACCAGGAAAATAGTTTTTTGTAGTTTTAGTTTTTGTTTTGAGATGGGGTCTCACTGTTGCCTAGGCTGGTCTTTAACTCCCACACTCAAGTGATCCTCATTTGCAGACCTGGTCTGAAAACTTCAACAATCAGTGTTATGAAGAAGGTCTATAAAGGATTAAGAAATTTAAAATAATTGATGTAGTGAATTTCTTCCAAAGGTTATAATACAGAAAGGGAGGAGTCATTTTAGAGAGGAGAAATCTGACAAACAAGACCTCAGCGAGGTGATTAAATGTACTCTTTTTCTTTTTTAAGTTTTTTTTTTTTTTTTTGAGAACTCTGTTACCCAGGCTAGAGTGCCATGGTGTCAGCCTAGCTCACAGCAACCTCAAACTCCTGGTCTTAAGCAATCCTCCTGCTTCAGCTTCCCAAGTAGCTGGGACTACAGGCATGCGCCACCATGCCCGGCTAATTTTTTCTATATATATTTTTAGTTGGCCAATTAATTTCTTTTTATTTTTAGTAGAGACAGGGTCTCGCTCTTGTTCAGGCTGGTTTCGAACTCCTGACCTTGAGCGATCCTCCCGCCTCCATCTCCCAGAGTGCTAGGATTACAGGCGTAAGCCACCTCGCCCAGCCTAAATGTACTCTAGATATGATGTTATGAAAATGGCATTTTACCTTGCTGGTCTCCTTCCCAAAAACCATGACCCAGTCTAATCATAAAAAAAATCAGGCCTGGTGTGGTGGCTCACGCCTGTAATCCTAGCCATTGGGGAGGCTGAGGCGGCCGGATTGCTCAAGGTCAGGAGTTCAAAACCAGCCTGAGCGAGACCCTGTCTCTACTATAAATAGAAAGAAATTAATTGGCCAACTCATATATATAGAAAAAATTAGCCAGGCATGGTGGCACGTGCCTGTAGTCCCAGCTACTCGGGAGGCTGAGGCAGCAAGATCGCTTGAGCCCAGGTGTTTGAGGTTGCTGTGAGCTAGGCTAACGCCACAGCACTCTAGCCTGGGCAACAAAGCGAAACTCAGTCTCAAAAAAAAAAAAAAAAAAATCAGACAAATCCCAACTGAGGGGTAGTCTACAAATTATCTGACCAGTACTCCCAAAAATTGTCAAGGTCACAAAAAACAAGGAAAGTCTGAGAAACTAGGAAAGGCCAGAAGAGATCTAAGTTGAGTAAATGTAACCTGGATCCTGGACCAGAAAAAGGACATTAGGCAAAAACCAAAGGAAATTTGAATAAACTATGGACTTTAGTTAATGATAATGAATGCTGGTTCATTAATGATGACAAATGTACCATACTCATGTAAGAAGTTAATAACAGGGAAAACTGGGTGTGGGATGTATGGGAATTCTCATTATCTTTGTAATTTTTCTAAAACTATTCTAAAATATGGCCAAGTGCAGTGGCTCACACCTGTAATCCTAGCACTCTGAGAGGCTGGGGAAAACAAAAGGTTTTTTCCTTTGTATTTAAGAAAGGAAAAGGGAGGAGGAGGGAGGGAGAGAGGCTAAGGTGGGGACATCGCTTGAGGCCAGGAGTTTGAGACCAGCCTGAGCAAGAGTGAGACCTTGTCTCTACAAAAAATAGAAAAATTAGCCAGGCGTGGTGGTGTGCACCTGTAGTCCCAGCTACTTGGGAGGCTGAGGCAGGAGAATCACTTGAGCCCAGTAGTTTGAGGTTGTAGTGAGCTATGATGATACCATGACACTCTAGCCCAGGAGATAGAGCAAGAACCTGTCTCTAAAACAAAATAACAAAAATATTCTAAAATAAAACTTTTACCTAAAAAGAGAAAGATCTAAGGAACATAACAACCAGGTGAAATACACAGATCCCAGTTTATACAAACCAACACAAACTATTAGAAAAATCTGCATAACTGAGTATTAGGTGATATTTTAATTATTAAAGATATCTTTGCCTAAGTAAGGTGCCTTACATTATGTAGCAAAATGTTATTTTTAAAAGATGTATATGGGAAAATTTTTTTCTTTTTTTTTTTTGAGACAGAGTCTCGCTTTGTTGCCCAGGCTAGAGTGTGTGCAGTGGCATCAGCCTAGCTCACAGCAACCTCAGACTCCTGGGCTCAAGCAATCCTGCTGCCTCAGCCTCCCGAGTAGCTGGGACTACAGGCATGCACCACCATGCCCAGCTAACTTTTTCTATATATTTTGAGTTGGTCAGTTCATTTCTTTCTATTTATAGTAGAGACGGGGTTCGCTCTTGCTCAGGCTGGTTTCGAACTCCTGACCTCGAGCAATCCGCCCCCCTCAGCCTCCCAGAGTGCTAGGATTACAGGCGTGAGCCATCACACCTGGCCAAAAAAAAAAAAAAACAAATTTTTTTAAGAGCCAGGGTCTTGCTGTGTTGCCTAGGCTGAAGTGCAGGTGCTATGTGCAGCCTAGGTCATAGCTCACTGCAGCCTCAAACTCCTGGGCTCATAGCGATCCTTCCACCGCAGCCTCCTGAGTAGCTGGAACTACAGGTAGGCGCTATGCATTGCTTGAATAAAGAATTTCTATATGCTCTCAGAATAAATTCCAAACTCCTTCCATCCACTTCCCGTCAATCTAAGCCTTTGTAAGCTCTGATGATGTAACCGACCTCTCTAACCTATTTTTGTGCCATTCTCCACTTCACTACCACAATCCTGCCACACCAGCCTTCCTTCTGGCTCATGCCTGCTTTAGGGCCTTTGCCCATGGTGCACCTCCGCTAGAAAGTCTTTCCTATGATGGCCAAAACTTAAGTAGCCCCATCTATTGTGCTCTCTCATCCTATTTAGCATCTTGTTTGCTCTCCGTCTCCCCCTACTGGAATGTAAGCTCCTTGAGGGCAAAGACCCTTTCCCAACTTGTTGACCATCTACCTCCCCAGCATTTACAACAGCAGCTCGAGTATACTGCACATGCCTAATAAGTATCTGTCCAATGAGCAATAGGTCCTAAGATCATAACAACTGCGGGAGCCATAAGCTACAGATTCCAAGTCATCTCTAATTCTCTTAATTAAAACATTAAAGTTGTTTTTCTTTTTTTTTTTTTAAAGAGTCTAGCTCTGTCGTCCCAGCTACAGTGGTGTCATCATAGCTCACTACAACCTCCCACTCCCGGGCTCAAGTAATGCTTTCGATTCATCCATCCAAGTATTTGGGACTACAGGCGCGTGCCACCACGCCAGGCTAACTTTTCTATTTTTAGTAGAGATAGGGCCTCGCTCTTGCTCAGGCTGTTCTCGAGCGCCCGACCTCAAGCAATCCTCCCGCCTCGTCCTCCCCCAGAGTGCTATGATTACAGGTGTGAAAAAATGTTTTTGAAAAAGCAACTTACAAACTTTCTTACTTCCAAGTGACTTCATATTCTTGTTTATGATGAGGGCGGGCAGACATGCAGAACGGGTCGCGGGCCTGAGTTCCAGACCTGTCTCGAGGTAGCTATGACCTGGACGACGTGTGAACGGCGTTGGTGGCTGAGACGCCGCGAAGGTCTGCTTTTACGGCTGAGGGACTGCCTGAGACATTCCTTTCCCAACTCACTTACCTCGCCCCAGTCCATCAGGCACCTGGGGAACCGGCCCTACCCTTACCAATAGCAAACTCCACCAGGGTCTCATTCTCCTCCGACAGTGAATCGAGAAATAAATCCAGGACTTGCAGCTGCCGCAGATACTGGTAATTGTTGGGGTCATAGGCGAAGTTGGCGAGGTTGGCAAGGACTTGCTCCTTGGCGTCTGCAACGGGGAAGCGGCACTAGAGCCAGGTCCGGGGCGGCAGCCGCGGCCAGACCCTGTCCGGTCCCCCGGTCCCCACCCCGCGGCTCTCACCTTGGCTCTCTGTCTCCTGGAATTCCGTGACCAGCGCCTGCAGGTATCCCAGGCGCCCGACGTGGGGGTCTACCTTCGGCTTCTGGGCCATAATCCGGTCGGTGGAGGACCCGGGGCACGGGCGGGAGAGTGGGAAAAGCGAAGCCGGAAAGCTGGGCGAGAACTTCACCCAGCCCGGGCAGGGCGGACGGGGGCGGCAAACGCGGGCCTTTTCTGGGGTTCAGCGTCGGCAGTAATTGCAGCTGGAAATGGGATGTGGAAAAGGGGGTGGGGCCTTAAGACCCTGTAAGGATCGGGTTTGAAAATCGAAAGAGACGCGGGGAGCCAGTCGCAGCGGCAGGACGACGTAGCGGCCGCCAAGTCTCCACTCCCCGGATGGGCTCCGAGCCTCCGGCGGAAGCGGCGCTAGCCCCGCCCCCAGAGGGCGGAAGGTGCGAGACCGGGCCGGCGAGGGGCGGGGCCGCCGCTGAGCTCCTTGGTGCGCGTGCGCGGCGCGCCACGGGCCCTAAGCCTGGGGCCGGCGGGAGCTGGTCCGGTGAGGCCGCTGCGGGAATAGGTATGTCTGGAGGGGCGCCTCTGGGGCTCTTAGGAGCACAGGGGAATCGGAGGGCGCCCGTGTCGAGGGACGTCGAGGCAGAAGCACCTCCAGAATCTCCACACCTGGCGGGGTGCAGCCCCGCCTCCTCCACCGGGGATGTCCCTTTGGAGCGCGGGTGACGGCAACCTGCTCCCACATCCGTCCTTTGCCTAGCCTATGGTTGGGTGTGCTTTTCCAGAAAGCCTGGTGACCCCAACCCTCTCCCCCTCACCCCACCCCCCTGTAGCCCGGAGCTGGGTCCATCACCTCTGGAGAGAAATCAGGAGACCTGTGTAAGGTCCTAAGGCTTTTTGTCAGCCAGGTGGACCGAGAGCGCCCTGGGCAGCACCTACTAGCTCTAGAAGGAGCCTTGGATGCCTGGAGCTTGGATGTACCGCTCTGGCAGCTTTCTGGGTTGTGGAGCCCTAGATGCTTAAATCCTTTGGCTGATTCCTTCTAGGGGCTTCTCAGAAAGGTGGTGTGTGACTGAGCCCTCGTGGTTACAGGGAACAGAGGACCAGGACGGGAGGTGGCCTTGCAACACGTCCATTGTGATTGAAAATGTGGGGCTGTGAGCTTCCTGAGGGTGTGAAAGTTGTCAGAATCAAAACGAGAGTCAAGTGCTTAAAAAACCTTGACAAATAGTGCCAGGTGGCCCTCGCCTATAGTCCCAGCTACTCAGAAGGCTGAGGAGCAGAATGGCTTGAGCCCTGAGTTTGAGACTACAGTGCGGCAGTATAGTGCCTGTGAATAGCCACTGCACTCCAGCCTGGGCAATATAGCACAACCCCCTCTCCAAAAAATAAAAAGAAGCCAGTGTGGTGGCGGGTGCACCTGTAGTCCCAGCTACTGGGGAGGCTGAAGCTGGAGGATAGCTTGAGCCTAGGAGTTTGAGGTTGCAGTGAGCTATGATGACACCACTGTACTCTGGCCTGGGCAACAGAGTGAGACTCTGTCTAAAAAAAAAAAACTATCACAAAAGATTCCGCAAAAAACCATAACCTTGCACAAAAGACCATTGCAACTTTACACAAAAAGTACTTCTGGAAGGACATCTGCCCAGCCTATCCAACCTCAGACTAGAGTCACCCTTGTTATTAGTCCTCGTGGCTAATGATAATTATTGCAAAACAATTATGTAATTCTCATTTTTCCTTTAAGAACCTTGTCTTCCTTTACATCCTAAATATGCACATGCTTTACTGTGTCTTGTGTATTCCCATGGCAATGCCCTATTGCCAGATAAATATTTTTAGAGAGCCTCTGTTATTTAGGTTGACAAGAGCAAGGACTGTCCTTCGGTGCTGGGCCTGGATTAAGGGTAGAGTGGCCACCACACTCCAACCTGCTGCAGCCGCATTGAAAGCAGCCCCCACCTCTGAGGTTTCAGGTTCCTGTGGTCAGCCCCTGCCCTATGCACACCTGTGGGGCAGGAGTTTTGATCTTAGTCTGGCTGCTCTTGGTGAGGGTGGTGGCCCCAGGCCTCTCACTATGCTCTTTGGCTTCTGTGGGAAATCCGTGTGGCCTGGGGAAGTGCATCTCAGCCCAAAGTGGCCAGGGGCCTTCTCTGCCTTTCCCTGGAGAGGACAGCAAAGGGCAGCTCAGGGCTCGGGAGACAGGATGGAAGTCAGCTCTGCTACTCTCTGGCCAGGAACTGTCCTAGGCCCTTTCTAGAAGATTCCCAGGAAATCAGCTCAGTGTGGGTTCTGGAATCAGATGGGGCACGCCATCCTCCCTTGTGTCTGGTCTGAAGCTACGGCTTCAGAGCCATTCACCGAGGAAGAATTCTAGCCCTTGGTTTTGAGCTGAGGGCAGCAACCAGGTCTTATACCCCTCGGCCCAGTCCCTGGCACACAGTAGATGCTCAGGATTTATTGAAGGAATTCTGCCCAGAGATTACTGTCATTCTTGCCTAGGGGCAGATGAGGTCAAAGTTCCCTATTCACTGATAGCTTCTTTCCTTAAATGTTTTCAGGAAGGGGGCCGATTAAGGATGCACAAGATATCAAAGTCTGGTCAATACTGGCACCGGAAGCACCTACCTACCAGCCCCAACTCCCTCCTTCTCCACACAGTTGAGATGGGGAAGCAGACAGGACCTGGTGACATGTGTCTGAGTGTTCTTTCTTCACAGCATGCGCTAGATGGTGGTCAAGTACAAGGCTGGGTAGGGAGCTGCCGGAAGGCTGTGACGGTCTCTGGACATTCAGAATCAGACTTCTCAAACTGGAAGAGGCTTTAGCTCATCCAAGCTAACTTCCTACTTTTTCAAGGCCCAGAGATGGTCAACAATTTACCCAAAGTCACACGGCAAACCGTGGCAGAGTCAAACACAAACTCAGGTCTCTACTCCAGTCTAGAGCCCTTTGCCCCAGCTCTGCAGTACCCAGTGTGGCCATAAGGGGGCACTCGTGGCAGGGTCCTGGAGGACACAGGACATCCCCAAGGATGCTTATTCTCGCCAGCTGGACATGTGGAGGAGGAAGATTGGCATCCGTTCATGAAAATAAAATTGATTCTCCTGATCAAGTTTTCTCTCTGGAGCCTGGCTGAGCCTGAATCAACAGTGTCCTGAGCTGCCCGGGAGAAAGGAAGGGGGAGGGAAACACTCACTCCAGGCCTGTTTTCCAGCTTTATTAGTTCACAGAGTTTATGACCTGCTGCAGGGAACATTTTTGTGTTTAATTCAAACACACTCTGTTTTCCCATTCCCTTGGTACCCTGCTGGGACAGGCCTGGGCTGATGACAGCCAGTCCCTGGGTGATGACCTGTATTGGGGGAGCTCTGACCTCCAGGCCCCAGGCTCAGGCCGACAGGAAGCAGGCTGGACTGGCAGCTGGCCCAGCCTGCAACTTACCCCAGGGCTGATGCCTCTAACAGGGCAGGGAGAGGGGGGGGCCTCAAGAGGACAGGATGGGGAGCACATGGGCTTCTGTTCCAGAAGCAGCCTCATTTCACAGCAGTCTTCAAGCTGCCTAGCAACCCTTCTTGCCCTGGTCAGTCAAATGTCTGGCTTCCCCTGACCCCAGCATTAACCTTCCCCACCAAGGTTCCAGGGTACCTTGGTGTCTGAGAACAGTCAGGAGGGCTGCTCCTGGATCCTGCTGGCTGGAGGAACCCTGAGTGTTTAGAGGCTGCCTCTATGGTCCCAGCTGATAGCTGAGTCCCAACTTGTAGAGCTTAGACAGCCTTAGATCCAGGCTTCCTGGGCCACCCTTCACCCCAGCCCCTGGTGAAGCAGCTGGAGGTCCCATTCCTGGGCTGAGACGGCGGTCACTCACTGACCTCTGGGCTCAAACACTGGTCACATACACGATCTCAGGGCACAGCCACTTCTTGGGGCTGTCTTTTGCCTTCCAAAGAGGCAGAGGAAGGAGGAAGCCCCTGAGTAGGCCTTGCTGAGACTGCAGAGGACGCTTCATACTTCACCGATTCCAGGACCCAAGCCAGGGGCTCCCCTCCTGCCCTCTGTGCAGGTGCCAGGATGGGCACTCCACTTGACCTTCAGTGTGCCCCAATCCTGCATCCAGGCCAACCCCTCAGCCTGGCCCTCCACCACCGCCTCTCACAGTCAGCGTGAGGCCCAGCGACCTGCGTGGGGCAGCCACACCGCCAGCCTTGGCTGCCTTAAAGGTAAGGGCTGGGTCACTTGGGAAGAGGGGGGCAAGAGGGCCCTGGAGGAAGCTGAGCTCTTCAGACCTGTCTGCAGGCCAGAGAAGGACAAAGAGGAATGATGTCGGAGGCATCCCAGCTGCGCTGGAATGTGCAGTATGTTGAGTTGTAGGAGCAGCCAGCTGAACTGAGCTGGCCATGGCAGACCCGGGTCCCTTGCTGTCTGAGAACAGTCGGGAGGGCTGCTCCTGGATTCTGCTGGCTGGAAGGAATCCTGAATGTTTAGAGGCCGCCTCCGTGGTCCCAGCTCCTATCTGAGTCCCAACTTGTGGAGTGTGGACAGCCTTAGATCCAGGCTTCCTGGGCCACCCTCTACCCCAGCCCCTGGTGAAGCAGCTGGAGGTCTCATTCGTGGGCTGAGACTATAGTCACTCACTGACCCCTGAGCTCAGACGCTGGTCACATACATGATCTCAGGGCACAGCTGCTTCTCGGGGCTGTCTTTGCCTTCCAAGGTATGACCCCACTCTGGGGCAGCCTCCACTCTGGCTCCTTCCTCCTTAGCATGCCTGCCTTGCTGCTCCTTCTTCTGCAGGGAGTAGAAGCTGCCACCCATGAAGAGGGCAGCCGAAATGAGGAAGAAGCTTGACATGTAGAAAATGTAGCTGAAGTTGTTGGTGGTGTCCAGGAGGAACCCTGTGGGACAGAGAGCAAGTTAGTAGGCCACCGCCTGGGGCTGCCAGGTCTCCCCCAGCTAAAGTGTGCTCCCTGAGAACAGGGGTTTCATTTTTGTCTCTGCTGTAGTAGGAATGGTGGTTGGCACCCCTAGGCACTTGATGGATGTTTATAGAATGAACAGAGGGGAAAGAAACAGTAAACCTACTCTGGCCTGGGCAAAAAGGGTCTGTAGGCTGGGGAAGAACACAAAGGCATGATGCCCTTATCCTTGGTGACAGGGAGCTAGAGTCATCCACACCTCCTGGATAGCTCTCTCCACTTGTTTGCTTGGAGAACTCCCTTGGAAACTGGGCCTTTCAATGCCACGCTTGGAGGAAGTGTCCCCATTGGGCTGGAGTCAGTCTCCTGGGTTTTATTGTAATCACCACCAGCACATGTCATGTGTTGGCTGCTCTAGCACTAAGGGCTTTGCAGACCTTCCCTCATTTGCTAGGATGTCATGCTCTCACGTGGGTCTCTACTACTACTTTTTTTTAGACCGAGTTTTACTCTGTCATCCTAGGTAGAGTGCGGTGGCATCATCATAGCTCAATGCAGCCTCCAACTCCTGGGCTCAAGCGATCCTCCCACCTCAGCCTCCCAAGTAGCTGGGACTACAGGCACATGTCACCACACCCGCTAAATATTTACATTTTTTATAGAGATTGGGTCTCACTGTATTGCCAGGGCTGGTCTCTCTCTATATTCTGTTTGTTTCCCTCCCAGCATAAATCATTGTGTGGTCACAAATGTATCTCTTTGCTTTAGTTCCCAACTCCTCCACCAGAAGGTAGCCCACCAGAGGGTGGGGATCTTAGTATTCAGCCATGAGCACCCAGCAACTGGCACAGGTGAGTAAATGGTTAGGGCAGGTATTCTTTTTTTTTTTTTTGAGACAGAGTCTCACTTTGTTGCCCAGGCTAGAGTGAGTGCTGTGGCATCAGCCTAGCTCACAGCAACCTCAATCTCTTGGGCTCAAGCGATCCTGCTGCCTCAGCCTTCAGAGTAGCTGGGACTACAGGCATGTGCCACCATGCCTGGCTAATTTTTTGTATATATATTTTTAGTTGGTCGATTAATTTCTTTCTATTTTTGGTAGAGACGGGGTCTCGCTCAGGCTGGTTTTGAACTCCTGACCTCGAGCGATCCACCCACCTCGGCCTCCCAGAATGCTAGGATTACAGGCGTGAGCCACCACGCCCGGCCAGGGCAGGTATTCTTGTCTGCATTTTGTAGGTGACACTGTGTCTCCGAGAATGACTTGCCCAGGTCCTGCAGGCAAGAAGTAGAACCATGATGTTCATAACAGTAGAAAATGGCACAGCACTGACTACGCACCAATGACTCTCTACTAAGCCCTGTGCCATGTGACCCGGACCCTCACAAAAAGCCTGTGAGGAGAGTCCACCTATCCCCACTTCACTGATGGGAAAGCAGAGGCACAGGAGGAAGACGAAGGACTCGGGGTGGTCTGGCACACAAGCCCATGTTTTTTGCTGTCCATACCCCCCAGGGCCTCACCAGCCAGCGGCGGGGAGATGAGGACAGCGACGCCTTCCAGGGTGGTGAAGAGGCCCAGGGCGCTGGGGAATCGATGCATGGGGACAAGGTCCATGAGGACCTGGAAGATGAGGGCACCGATGCAGCTCATGGACACGCTGTACACCAGGCAGTAGCCCACTAGCACCCGGAAGTCGGCCGACACTGCGCACACCAGGTTGGTGAGTCCGTTGAGCAGGACTGCCAGGCAGAACAGGTACTTGCGGTGGCTGGCAAAGGCCCGCTGGCTTGCCACCAGCCCGGCCATGGGCCGCAGGAAGATGTTGCTAAGGCCAATGATGGAGATGAGCAGGGCCGCCCGCTGCTCGTCCACACCATGCCACATGGCGTATGGCACCAGGAAGACATGTGGCAGCGGGAAGCCCACGATCATCCATGTCACACCCAGCGTGTAGACGCAGTAGCGCACATTGTGCTGTAGGATGTCAAAGGCCAGGTGGCGCTGGATGGTCCGGCCACATACTGCCAGACAGCCCAGGACAGGCGTCTTGGGAGGTAGAAGGGGAACATCTCTGGTCTCAAGGGCCCTGTTAGTGGCCACAGGCCTCAGGATGGCCCCACAGACGCAGCAGTGGAGGAGGACCCCGCCGAAGACAAGGAAGGCTCCCCTCCAGCCCAGGTCTTCGAGCAGGTAGAGCGACAGCAACGGCCAGAGCGTGATGCCAAGGGAGACACCTGCTGAGGCCAGTGCGTTGGCCAGCGCCCGCCGGCGGATGAAGTAGAGTCCCAGCACCGTGATGCTGGACTGGAAGCTGAAGCACATGCCCAGGCCTGCGATGGGAGAGAGGAAACCGGCTTAGGGAAGGTTCTAGAGCCTTCCACCTGCTCCCAGAGTGGGGTCAGGGGTCATTGCACAAGTCTCCCCACTCCTTTGCTTCTAGCCCAGACCCACCTCCAAGTCCCCAGGGACTGAAGACGGAATCAGCCTGCCTCACCACCTCCTCGTAAGTGTCTCACCCCAGATCTGCCCTTCCCTTGCACCAGAGGGATCTTTTAAAAACCTAAATTGAACTAAGTCTCTCCCTGCTTAACACCTTCCAAAGACTTCTCACCACACTTGAAGAATATCCAAAGCATCTACTATACCCTAGAAGGCCTGTGCCAGTTGGCTCCGGGCCACCTCTGAGATGTCATCTCAGGCCACTCCCTGTCACTCACTAGGATCAAGCTTCTTTCTGAATGCTTCCTCCTGACTTCCCACTCTCGTCTCAGCTCAGATGCCACCTGCCCAGAGGGGCCTTCCCAGACCCCCACCCGCTCCATGCCTGCACCTGCCCAGCTGAGCATGCTGGAGTGAAAGCTCAAGACCACATGTGACCACTGGCCTTGGGGCTGGAGCTGCACGTGATGTCACTGTGGCTCCCTTGGTCATGGCCTCGTGGGCTCCCTTGGCTCCAAGACCATGTGGGCTGCTTCTTCTTGTGTGCATGCCAATACTGCCGTGACTTGGCCACCCACGCCCCCAGCAGGTGTCCCTCTTCTGCCTGTGTCCTGTCTACTCAGAGGCATCCTCCAGCAAGTCCCCCTCTCCTTTATCGTCCTCTCCTCTGTACTAGATCACTATCCCTCACTCGTACTTTTCCCATTAAAAAACTCCCCAAAAACCTCTCTTAACTCCACAACACCTTGTGGGTTCTGGTCCATTTCTCTGGTCCCTTCCCATCAAAATGCCGTGGCAGCGTTGTTTACCTCCGCCATCTCCTCCCCCAATTCCCCTCCTCCTGTTCGCTTTTGAACCTGTTCCAAGCCCACCTTCACCGTCACCTCCGACCAGACTGCTCCTACAGAGGTCTCCAGCTCCACGTGGCCCAATCCCACAGTCAAGTCTGGGCCTCACCTTATGTGACTAATCGGCAGCTTGACACACTTTACTCGCCATCCTGAGAAACTCTCCTGTACTCCTCTACGTCTCAGGTCACTTCTTCCTGCCCAGACCTCTAAACACTGGCGGGGCTCAGGGCTCAGCCCGTGGTCCCTTTCAGCTGTCCACCCTTGCTCTGGCGGCAGGGCGCCAGCTCAGCTCAAGGCCAGCGCCACCGTCTCACTACACCTGTGCTGCTGGCACCAGCTCAGGGGCTCTGCTTGAACTCCAGGCTGGCTGTGTCGCATCATAGTTAATGCGACATTAACTATGTGTCCCCATCATAGTTAATGGGTGGTGTCCCCATCATAGTTAATGGCTACTCTGTCCTTGCAGGGGCTCGGGGGAGCAAACCTTGGTGTCACCCTTCTGGAATCTTCTTCCCACAGCTCGCACGGAATCCCTGAGCCTCACCTCTTTTCATCACTACCATTACACCAGCTGTTTGAGCTGCCACCACCTCACTCCTGGCCTGTGACCATGCCCCAGTGCGTTCTCAACACCACCCCAGAGCGATGCCTCCCAAATATCAACCCCCCTGCCGAACCCCTCAGATGGCTTCCCCGTCACTCCAGAACATTCCAGCCCCCACCACACCTCTTCAACTGCCTTGTTCATGCTGCTCTAACCTACTGGCCTCCTCACTGCTCCTGAACTTCCTGAACTTTGCACTTGCTGTTCCCTCCACCTGGAATGCTCTTCCCCAGAGAGCTTGTGTCAGATTCCCTCAGGTCTCTGCTCAAAGGTCACCTTCTCTTTGTCACCTTCTCTTCTAGGCCCTCCCCTGCTCTTCCCCAGAGAGCTTGTGTCGGATTCCCTCAGGTCTCTGCTCAAAGGTCACCTTCTCTTTGTCACCTTCTCTTCCAGGCCCTCCCCTGCCCCACACTGTTGACAATAGCACCCTCCTGCTCAGCCCTGCTTCACTGTCTGCATTGAGTGTCCTGGTTTTTCACCTCCTGACTTGCTTAATTGTCCACTCACCCCCACCCCCACCCCGGGCCAGGATCCTATTGCTTCACCTGTCCTGCGCTTTCATGCATTGCCGTGGGCAGAGTGTTTAGACACTCTTATGTATCTCATCGTTGTCTGTCTCCCTCACTAGACTGTAAGCAGTTCCAGGAGATCAAGAGGCTTGCCTGCCCCGTCCACTCGTGCCTGGCACTTTTTAGCAGGTTTTCTGAAGCCAGAATGACAGTCACCTGTGATGAGTCCAGCCGTGAGGTAGAGCTGGCTGAGGGTGCGGGAGAAGGAGCCGGCCACCATGCCCAGGCTGGCCAGCACACCCCCCAGCATCGCAGTCACTCGGCAGCCAAAGCGCTCCACCAGGACGCTGCACAGGGGCCCTGTGGAGAGGACACAGCCGGCGGGTGGCAGCTGAATGAGCAGGTCAAGAGGGAGGAGGGCAGCAGGGCTGGGGGAAGGCAGTTCCAGCAGGAACTAGCCAGGTGACTTCAAGAGCAGGAGCCCTGGAGTCTGCAGGCCTGGGTTCCAGTCCCTACCCTGCCACGACTGGCTGTGTGGCCGGAGCAAGGCCCGATACCTCTCTATGCCTCGGCTTCTTCCTCTACAGAGTGAGGGGTCAGATTGGGTGATGTCTGACCCTGATAAGGATCCCCAGGGGGCAGAACAAGGCCCTGCACGGCACCAGCCTGAGGCAGATTCCATCCAGGTGAAACAGGATGGGTTCATGACTTGAGTGGACAGCCCTCGCTTGGGGTCTGTCGGGGGTGGGGCATCCCAGGGCATCTAGATCGTGGTGCACACTTCTAGCCCCTATTCTACCTGCCCCTATCCCCAGGAAGGCTGGCTAGAGCCCTCCCACCACCTTCCAACCTGTACAGTTGCGGGTGGGGGGGGGATTGGCCTCTGAAGTGTTCTGGAGAAAATCAGGCAGGGTACACTGTCCCCTCCCCCACTACCTTCAGCCACCACTGACATCTGTACCTACAGGTGTAGCTCCATGTGGACAGAGGTCCGTTCCCCACCCCCGCCAGCTTTCTCACCTGCCCACACCCCAATGAGTAGAAAAGAGCCAACGGCTGCTCCTGGACACCTCGCAGGGGCCCCGTTCACCGAGTGCCCTGCCCAAAGCACACCTAGTGGAGCGGCGTCTCCGAGTTACTCTCCCAGAGTGTGGCCAAAGGGACAAGGAAAGTGTGTGTGTGCAGCGTGTGTGTGCTTTAGGTGGGGAAGGAATGTGTGGTGTGAGCCAGTGTCAGTATGAGTGACAGGGAGAGTGAGCAGCCCGTCCTCAGAGATAATCAAGCAGAGGCTGGCTCTGCCTTTGTATAGGGAGAGGCGAGGCTCTGACCCAGACATCTTCCCCATTCCTGAGACATTCCCTGGGAAAGGAAGGTGACATTGGAGAAAGCCCTGAGTCACGCAGTGGTGGGTAGGGGCTGGGATGTGGGCCAGCTGCATAGCTGAGGGTAGTGGGGCGCCCAAGGAGACGGGGTGTTTCCCCGTGGGGCGTTGCTTCTACCGAGAACTTGCCGCGCAACGTTGGCCGTGCACTTTGTGCTTGCCTGCTTTCCTCACGGTGGGGGCAGGGGAGCTGGAAAGGATCGATGATTCATTGAAGTTTAAATTTCTACAATACTCTGAATGAGCACGGGGTCAAGATCATGCACGTGAGGCAGAGGCATGAATGGACACACGTGCCCGCAAGGCGTGAACCCAAAGCTGGCTGGGGGTGGGGTCCTCACCGGATGCCTGGTTCTCAGCCCCTGGCCTGGGACCCTCTCTGCCTGCGTGAGAAGGCAGGCTCTGAGGTTCCCACTCCCTGCCACAACTTTGCAGGCCAAAAGGCCATGCGGTCTGGGCCAGGCCTGGCCTTTCCCCTTCCTCTGAGCCCAAGCCCCAGGAGGCTACTTCGGGGTTCATCCAGGACCATGGCAGTCTCCCTCAGTCTGACCTCCCTCCCAGTTTGAGGAAAGGACCTGGAATAACATGGGGGCTGCTGGTGGCAGCTGGAGGGAGGGGCAAGGAGGTCGCCAGGGAGATGGGGTCAGCTGAAGCCAGCAAACACAGGCATGGGGAGAGCCCTGTGGGCGTCGGGTGGGGCTCCCGCTGCCCAGGCCCCCAAGGTCGCCGTCTGTGCAGTCTCCCTGGAGAGCTCCCAGGAGCCTGGGGCAGGTCGCTGTGTCCAGGACTACTGTGGAGAAGCCTCCCGGGCAGCTCATGCCCTGTCCCCGTTGCTGGGGTTGGGGTTAGGTGGTCCCATTCCTGGAGAAGCCAGCCAGGGAACAGGGGCCTCTGAGGCGAGTGGTGTGAGGAGAGGCGCAGAGAGGGACTGCCCTCCCTCCGTCACCCCAGCCATGGCAACCTCCCTTTGCAGGGAGCCCCAGGCTGCGATGGGGCACTTGCCTTGCCCCCTCTTATTCCTGGTATCTTCCTTGTGTCCCCTTTCTCATTCTGAAGCCCCCAGTGAGAGTCTCCAAAATACTAAGAATTCAGGCGGGGCACGGTGGCTCACTCCTGTAATCCTAGCACTCTGGGATGCCGAGGCGAGAGGATTGCTCGAGGTCAGGAGTTCAAAACCAGCCTGAGCAAGAACGAGACCTCGTCTCTACTATAAATACAAACAAATTAATTGGCCAACTAATATATATATAGAAAAAATTAGCCGGGCATGGTGGCACATGCCTGTAGTCCTGGCTACTTAGGAGGCTGAGGCGGGAGGATTGTTTGAGCCCAGGAGTTTGAGGTTGCTGTGAGCTAGGCTGATGCCACAGCACTCACTCTAGCCTGGGCGACAAAGTGAGACTCTGTCTCAAAACAAAAAACAAAACACAAAAATACTAAGAATTCAGCTGCATATATCTCCTGACGCCCAGCACCTCCAGCACCCACTGGTATTCCCTACCATCCCCTGTGGGAGATGGGCAGGATGCTGGAGAAAGAAACTGAAGTTCAGACAGATCACCCACTGGAAAATGGTAGCGTATGGGTGTGCCGGCTGCTCCTAGTCTGGCTATGCCTACGTCGTCTGGATCAACCCCGCCACCTGGCTTTGCCTCTTAGGCCCCTTTCCACTCTCTCCTCCTGCCCCACCAAGCTGAATTCCAACCAGGAGGCCCCACGGAAATCAGGTGAAATATTAGGAATTCACTCGGGGACAAATACTGTGGCCTCAGAGAGAGGGACCTGGGAGGCCATGGAGGTGAGGCTTTCCCCGCCACCCTAGGCCCTCTTTCACCCCTCCCTCGGCCCTGCCCCAGCTGCTCACCGCCAGCGTGGAGCACAGCCAACAGCACGGAGGGGAACCAGGAGGTCTCGCTGTTGCTGGCCTGGAAGTCATGCTGCAGTTCCGTGAAGAAGACGCCAATGCATGTGGGGAAGCCCAGGGTGAGGCCCTGGGTCACCAGCGTGGCCAGCAGTACCACCCAGGCCCAGCCGCCGTCTGCCTGCTCCAGGGCCTGGGGCATCCTGCGCGACCCACCACAGCCTCACTGCCACTGTGACCGCTGCCTGGGGAGGGCACAGAATACAGCCCGGTTGATGGCAGGCCGCCAGTCTTCCCCGGCCTACCTGCCTCCTTCCTAGGTGGCTGTGACCGTCCCTTCCTCGTGCCCCGGCACCAGGTGTCACAGAGGAGCACCACCCCTGGGAGGTGGCCAGAGTCCCACGAGTTGCTTTTGGTGTCTCCTTTCACCCACTTCCCAGAGCCAGCCTGGCAGGAGGCGGTGGGAAGGACAGGAGGTACAGAGCAGGGCGGGTGGCAGTTGGTGGCATGAGGCAAGGGGCTGGAATTCTTTCCAGTTGTGACATCACTCGCCATCGGCAGGTGGGTCACCTCACCCACTCAGTAACTGCTTGTAGCACAGAGCAGACTCTGGGGCCAGTGTGGTCCCAGTGCCCCAAAGGCACACATGACACATTTCAAACACTCATGAGCAGGCTTCCTGCACAGCAACAGACTTTCGCAACGGCTCACGACCAGCAAAGTTCACTGTCAGTGCTGTTGTGAACGCCGGGAGTGAGCTGGCACTCGGTGGCTCCAGGAGTGACGCACAACAGCTCCGCAAGCCGGCGCCCACCAGCAGCTTTGAGAAGGCACCGGTCTCACCTGAGGACCTTCGAAATCACACTACGAGGCTCCTTTCGCAAGGAGCTCAAGGCCAGGACTCAAGTTCCACAACCATGATGAATAAAGATCTACCACCTGCAAGGGTTCTCCACCACACAGACATACACACACAGAGGCACACATGGGCTCACGCCTGTAATCCTAGCACTCTGGGAGGCCGAGGTGGGCGGATTGCTTGAGGTCAGGAGTTCGAAACCAGCAAGAGTGAGACCCCATCTCTACTATAAATAGAAAGAAATTAATTGGCCAACTAATACATATAGAAAAAATTAGCCAGGCATGGTGGTGCATGCCTGTAGTCCCAGCTACTCGGGAGGCTGAGGCAGCAGGATTGCTTGAGCCCAGGAGTTTGAAATATTGCTGTGAGCGAGGCTGATGCCACGGCACTCACTCTAGCCTGGGCAACAAAGCAAGTCTCAAAAAAAAAAAAAAAAAAAAAAAAATCAAAGGCACACATGGACACAGAGTGCACACTCCCAAAGACAAGCACAGACACAGACACACACAAACAAAGGCACACACACATGCATACACAGTCATAGTCGCACATGGACAAGCACAGAGACACACAGACACACACGGAGACACAGGTCCATACAGGTACACGAACTCATATGAAGACACTCACATAGACACACACAAAGCAAAGTCCAGAGACACGTATGGCACAGAAATACAGATACTCATGCAAATACACATGAGGATACATACAGTCACACACTAGGCAGGCATTCAGACTCACACACACACAGGCCCACAAACACACACAGTCGCATACTGTGCTCACACACACCCCCTGACATCTCTGGCTCAGAAGGGCGCAGCCAGTCCTGTCTCAGTTCAGCGCCACTGCCCAGGCCACGGGCCCCATCACAGGAGCTGCCATAACCAGGCCTCCAAAGTCCCAGGGCCCCCTCCCCAAATTCAGAGCCTTTTTCCAATCCCCTTCCCACCCTCCCCTTCTGTCGCCTGCTCCCTGGTCCCCCTACAAGCCCTCACCACACCAGGCTCCAGGCTGCGGCAGGCGGTGGGAGGGAGCAGCCTTCACCTTCACCGCAGTTAAGCCAACTGATCCCAGCACTGCTGTTCCTACAGCATCCCTCCCATTTGTCCCCAGTCCTAAGAAGGTCCAGGAAAACTTTGGAAACTCCCAGAAATATGAACCCCCTCTTCCTGCCAAGCTCAGCACCCCACCCCTCCCCCAGGGCTAGGAGTTTTAAAAGAGCACCCAAGCTGGATCCACCCTGAATTGCCTCCTCAGGGCCTCCCTCCCACCTCCCAGGGAACCCCAGGAGCCCTGCCAAGGTGGGCGTCCCATTTGTCACAACCTCAGGTGTGTGTGAGTGAGTGTGTGTGACCCTGCGTGCAGGGCAGGGAGCAGCTCCTGGTGCTAGAGCCCCTTGCAGCCCTGATCCGCCGTCCTGCTCAAGGCAGTACCTCAGACGTGGGCTTCTCCAGCAAACTGGCTCTCGCCTCTTCCAGGATTTCTGTTCCCTCAGCAAATGCAAAGGCCACAGGTGCCACTTGATCCTCTCAGCGCTGCCCTAAATGTCAGGCTTCCACTCCTTTCTCTGTAGCTCGGCCCTCCTCCTGGCCCTCCCACCTGCCACCTTCCCCTCTCTGTCTCAGAAGGGCCCACCAGCCTTCCTGCTCCCTCCTGCCCTTCCCCACTCCCTATCCCCCTGCCCCACTCTGCTCCCGTCTTGTTCCTCCTCGTCCTGCCCCTCTGTGGAGAAGCATGCACTTTTCTAGGCAGTCTTTTTGGGGACTTTGCCCAGGCTCCTGTGACCTTCACTCAGTACCCCACCACCCCAATGGAAACTTTCAGGGGGGCTGGCTCTTCTGAGCATCTCCTTTCTCCAGGCCTCTCCTGGGTCCGGGCTGCAGGCCAATCAGAGCCGAGGAAAGCCTGTGCACCTTCACTCTGTCTGTGCACTCTGGGACCCCAGCCTCCCTCTGGGACCCCAGCCTCCCTCTGGGAGCACCCCGGCAGACTCAGCCTTCCACGAGAGGGCCATCCCCTCTTCCAGTGACTCCCGGGTCATGTGCATAGTATTTATGTCCACTTGGTCCTCCAGCCCCTCCACCATCAAGCTGGCCCCTCCTCACGACATTGGCTGCTGTCGTTCCAAAATGCCTAGCCAGAGATGTCCAACTGATCTTTCAAGATTCAGCCCTTGCAGCACCTTTAGGAAGCTGCCCTGATCCCCACCCGGACTGAGCTAGGCCCCTTCCTGTTTTCTCTCTACTGAAGTGGACACTCCCTTGTTTGTCATCACCCTCACCCCTCCTACCCTCTTCCACACCATGAGCCCAGACCTGCGACGCCCAGCCTCCAGCCGCGCACAAATGAGAATATTAGTGGGACCCACCTGTGTTCCCCAGAGGGCAGACAAGCCCAGGACCAAGGGTGATCTGGCTTCCTGGCAGGCAGGTCCATTCCAGAAGACTCAGCAGGGCAAAGAGACAGGGCTGGGGCTCTGGCGTGGCCTCTGCCCAGTAGCAAGGTGGTCTTTTCTTTGCACTGCGAACCATGAGGCACTGCCTGGTGTGTGTGGGGGCCAGGAGGGAGACAGGGCCAAGACACTTGGCTCTCACTTCCTGGGACTAGGGTGGGGCTGGGCCACGGAGGCTGCCAACCTCAGCTCTCAGAGCCTCCCAGGCCCAGTGAGACCAACTTCACGGCCAGGTGGCATGAAGTTGGTTTGTGCGCAGGGCAAAAGTTTAGATGATGGTTCTGGTCCTTCTCCCATCTCACACACCCCCCAGTCTATGCTTTTAGGGAGCTTTGTCTGGTAATGGGGGCCTCGACAGACCTTCAGAATCCTTTCCCCGACCTTTGGAGCCTCCAGGCATGGTCACAGGAGTGAGCCGATGCTCTCCTACGGGGGGGTTGCGGTTAGGGGGCTGGTGTCCAGAGTGGAGGGGTGGCCTCCTCTCCCTCTTCCCTGCTCTTCTGCCATGGTAGAAGAGGCCCAGGAACCAACCCCCAGCCCTGGAAACTGACTAAGAATGGGCAGCCCCAGGCAGGCCTTGGGGACCCCTGCATCCCCAGATGTTGTATCAAGGAGGCTCCCCAGCCTGCAGCCCAGGACATAGTGGGCAGCAGAAGGGAGGGGTCAGCCCAGAGCTTGGGGCCCATCTCTGTGCCTGGCCAGAAGGGGGAGGGGAGAGGTGGCTCCAGAGGTGGGTGAGCTGGGGCAAGTCACCCTCCTCCTTTCTCAGGTCCCCATTCGGGCCTCTCCACATTCCCTGCAGGGGCAGGGGCCCACAGAGCACAGCTTGGAAGAGGGATGGGCTAGACAACAGGGACTTCATGACCTCCTCTCACCCCGGCCCCCTCCTCGCTGGTTTCTACTCTGCTTTCCCGCCCTTCCCAGCACCCATCTCCTCTGGGTGGGGCTTCTGGGACGCCCAAACCCAGGCTGTAGAGGACAAGGAGCCCCTCTGGAAAGCCCCCCTCAGAGCTCAGTCACCCCAGGCTCGGAAAGCCAGCCTGGGGCAACTCAGGACTGGGACAGGAAGACTTTTCCGGATCCTCACCCCCACTGAGCCCGCCGCCGGCGGGAAGGGATCCGGAGGCCCACGCGGGGGTCTGCGACTGCGCCAGCGGGGACCCAGGCGGGAGGGACGCCCTGGAGGCCGTGGGGGCCCGGGAGCCCGCTCACCGCCTCGCGGAGAGGCCGGCGGAGAGGCGGCTCCACTCCCGCCGAGCGTGGCGCCCGGAGACTCGCCAAGCCCGCGGCGGGGAAGGCGGGTCCCGCGGAGGCTGGGCGGGGACTGGGCGGGAGCCGCGGCCCGGGGGGCGGGGGCCGCCGCCGCCTCCTCGTGGGGGTGGGGGTGGGGGTGGGGGTGGCGGGGCCGGCGCGGCGGGACGGTCGCCCGTGCTTAGCGTGCCAGACGCACGCTTTCCGGAGTCTCCGTTCCCGGCTCCGGGTCCAGGGCCCAGGAGGGGGCGGGAGAAAGCGCGGCAAAGGAGGCTAGACCTCCTGGCGGAAGCAGGGTGGGGAGGAGGCAAAGGCCAACGTCGAGGATCCCTTCTTTGTGGGCTTTATCCGCCCAGGGGTCCTTCCAGTGAAAGCCTAGAGCTTTGAGGGCTGCACCTGCGGGGACCCAGACAGACCCCGCGAGCCCTGGAAACATGTCTGGGGACGCTCACCACGTCCATGTGCGGCCCTCTGAGCTATTGGCCCTTTTTTTTTTTTTTTTTTTGAGACAGAGTCTCACTTTGTTGCCCAGGCTAGAGTGAGTGCCGTGGCGTCAGCCTAGCTCAAAGCAACCTCAGACTCCTGGGCTCAAGCAATCCTCCTGCCTCAGCCTCCCGAGTAGCTGGGACTACAGGCATGCGCCACCATGCCCAGCTAATTTTTTCTATATATATTAGTTGGCCAATTAATTTCTTTCTATTTATAGTAGAGACGGGGGTCTTGCTCTCTCTCAGGCTGGTTTCAAACTCCTGACCTCGAGCGATCCACACCCCCCCCCTCCCAGAGTACTAGGATTACAGGCGTGAGCCACCGCGCCCGGTATTGGCCCTTTTCGAGCTTCTCCCCTACCTGGACGGCCCTTGAAGTGAGTCATTTAAAATTCATCAAATTACTACAAAGTTACAAGAATCAAGACATGTGTGCGGGCCGAGCGTGGTGGCTCACGCCTGTAACCCCAGCACTTTGGGAGGCCGAGGTGGAAGGATTGCTTGACACCAGGAGTTCAAGACTAGTGTGGACAGCACAGGGAGACCCGCACCCCACCTACAAAAATAAGAAAAGAAAAAATAATCAGGGGGAAGTATGCAGCTACTCGGGAGCCTTAGGCGTAGGATCAATTGAGCCCAGGAGTTTGAGGCTGCTGTGAGCTATGACGGTGCTGCCCAAGAAGAAGCCAATATGCTGAATCAGCAGGTTTTAGGGCTGAGAAAGTCTTAGAAAGTCTTTGTTCTGCATAGTGCTCAGTGGGGAGATGGAGAAATTTCTCAAATCTCCCTTCCCAGGAATTTGGGAGAAGAGTTTTTAAGGGTAGTTTGACAGGCAAGGGATTAGGCTATTAATTTTAGGTTCCTTAATTGGGGCAAAATTATAGGGATGTAGAAAGCATCTTCTTGTGTTGTTTCAGTCCCTGGCATCACAATTCCAGTTGAGTCGGTTTCTTGGTATGGGCCACTGGTCTTGGTGGGTCAGTCCACCTCCTGGAATGTGGGGCCTGGAAGATATCTTAGAAACTACCTTTAGGCTTGGAAAAGGCGATGCTATCTATGGGGAAAGTTAAGAATCTTTACGGACACCAGCTTTGAGGAGAAGTTAAGAATGTTTATTGTCACCAGATGCCTTGCTCTAGAGTGGCAATTACAAGGGGACAGTTACTAATTATTATTATTTTTAACTAGGCCCTTACCACAGTTCTTGCCTTGCACCCCGTTTTTGAAGGGCAGTTTCAATGACACCACTGCCCTCTAGCCTGGGTGACAGAGTAAGAGCCTGTAAAAAAAAAAAGTGTGGAACTGGCAGAAAGATAGACATATAGATCAGTGGAATAGAACTGAGACTGGCCCCTTACATTTATGATCAATTGATTTTCCTTAAGGATGCTGAGGCCATTCGGTGTAGAAAGAAGGGTCTTTTCAGTAAAACTGTGCTGGAACAACTGGACATCCACAGAAAAGGGTGAGATTGGACCTCTACCTCTCACCATCCACAAAGACTAATTCAAAATGGATTACAGACCACAACCTACCATGTTTCCCCGAAAATAAGACAGGGTCTTATATTTATTTTTCCTCAAGAAGACACCCTATGGCTTATTTTCAGGGGATGTGTTATTTTTTTTAAGTACGGTACAACAATCTACATTTATTCAAATATAGTTAAGTTGTCTGCTTCTAGAACATCATCATAACTCTCCAAACCCCAAATTCAATCCTGAATTTCTTGCAACTCTATTTCCTTTAGAACCATTGGCCCCAATCTCTCATGTCAAACAATAGAGCTCTCATGGGGCAGATGAGAAGGGCTGCTCTTTTTCTTTACCGCTCCACGATGAAATGCATGGGTTGTGCAGATACACTGCATAGCCACTCCCATCACTAGGTCTTATTTTCGGGGTAGGGTTTATATTGCACAAATGCTTAGAAATCCTGCTAGGGCTTATTTTATGGGTAGGTCTTATTTTCAGGGAAATACGGTAAGATCTAAAACTTTAAATCTCTTAGAAGTACACATAGGAGTAAGTCTTCATGAGTGTGACTAGGCAATGGATTCTTTTTTTTTTTTTTTTGAGACAGAGTCTTGATCTGTTGCCCAGGCTAGAGCACAGTGGCGTCAACCTAGCTCACAGCAACCTCAAACTCCTGGGCTCAAGCGATCCTTCTGTCTCAGCCTCCCGAGTAGCTGGGACTACAGGCATGAGCCACCATGCCTGGCTAATGTTTCTATATATTTTTTAGTTGTCCAGCTAATTTGTTTCTGTTTTTAGTAGAGATGGGATCTCGCTCTTGCTTAGGCTAGTCTCGAACTCCTGAGCTCAAACAATCCTCCTGCCTCAGCCTCCCAGAGTGCTAGGATTACACAGTGAGCCACCATGCCTGGCCTCTGATAGTATCTTGATACTATCAAGATAGAAGTCATTACCGTTCTTGCGGTTCATTATCTTGCCGATAGTCCCAGGGTTAGTATTGGTGCCCCTGGTATTTAACTGCCAGGGAAAAGTTGGCTTTGATATGGGGGACATTCAGCTTAGCAAACATTGGGAAGAAGGGATGGAACCTATAAGGTTTGCCCCCTGGGCTTATAAGTATGGTCCCAGGCCTGTCCTGTATGGGGGAGAGAAGGGGTCATACTTGTACAATCTCAGCACCCCTTATGTCACCTGGCCTAGTCCTGAAAGTGGCAGTCCCTTTAGAACAGGCTGGATACAGCCACCTCCCTCCCTATCCCTGGGGACTCTGGCAGGACCCAAGGACTCACACCCCGGAAGCTCCTTCTCCTTTATGAAGAAAAGTAAACTTTGACCTTTACTTCATAAGGTGAAACTGATAGAGTTTCTGGAAACACCCCCTCCACCATCCTGGACTCTGGACTCTGGGTGCCTCTCCAGGGTGAAGTTCCCAGTGGCCTGAGGGCATGGTCACTGTGGCTGCAGTGCCCAGAGCCAGGGGCCCTCAGCCTTGCCCAGGCCTCCTCTGTGACTCTGTTCCCTAAGTGTGGGGGTGAGCTCACATCCTAGTCACCAGGCCCAGTTTTGCTAGGGCTGATGACCACTGTCAATGAGGGGTGGGTGACCAGGGACTCTGAGTTGGGAGGGTCATCATCCTACAGATAAAGAAACAGCGGTCGAGTGCAGCGGCTCACACCTGTAATCCTAGTGCTCTGGGAGGCCAAGGCAAGAGCATTGCTTGAGTCCAGGAGACAAGCCTGGGCAACATAGTGAGGCCCTGTCCCTACAAAACAAACAGACAAACAATTAGCCTGGCGTGGTGGCACGTGTGTGTAGTCATAGCTACTTGGGAGGCTGAGTCTGAGCCAGGAGGATCACTTGAGCCCAGGAGTCTGGGGTTACAGTGAGCTATGGTGAGCTGTGATCATGCCACTGCGCTCTGGCCTGGGTAACAGAGTGAGATCATGTCTCAAAATAAACAAATAAAAAGAAACTGAGGCATTTGCTCAAAGAGAGAGGTAGGCGCCTGCTCAAAATCATAAATCTTTAGGAATTAATAGCAAGTAATTAGTAATTAATAGCACAATAACATCAGTAATAACAGCCACTACCACTTTCCATTGCTGGTCTGCCCAACACTTGAGATCTTTGCATGTGCATGGGTGTTCCCTTTCCCTGCGACCATTTGCCCCCGTGATCCTTCTCTTAACTGATTGGCCTTCAGGTGTCAGCTTAGAAGGCCCTTCCTCCAGGAAGGCCTCCTAGACTTCCCAAGTTGAGTCATGAATCCTACTGTGTGTTGTGTGTCTCTGTACTAAGCTTCCTGAGGCGCAGGAGCTTTCGTGTGCTTTCCCGGCACTTGGCATCTCTCCCAGCACAGGGCGATAACAGCTGTAATAGTAACAAGAGCGTCAGCATGTTGGGCACTGCTCAAAGTGCTGCCCACGACTGATTCATCAGCTGAATGAAGGAGTGGAGTATTGTCATCCAAGTCCCTCCCCCATTTCTGGATCTTCATACCCCAAACCTAGGGCCTGGGATCCTTTAAAAATATTTTAATTACTTGAAAGCTCCTGATGGGCTCCTTGTCCCTGGGGCCCTTTCCCCTGCTCTTGGCCTCTGGCTGAGATCCTGCGGTGTCCTTGCAGGGTACCCTCTGCCGGGGCGGTGGAGACAAGGTTCGTCTGGGTTCTCCTGGGTGCTGCTGAGGCTCCTTTCGTCCCCCACCAGCTCCAGGGACAGCTCCTCTGTTCTCCACTTCAGCCCCTGCCTGTTTGCCCTACTCAGCCCAGGCAGGCCATGTGGCAGCCTGTCAGCTGGCCCCAGAGGACTAGGCAGTCTCTCCAAAGATGTGATGGGCACAGTCTATCCCAGGGCTGGCCATGACCTCCACTTCCAGTCCAACAGCAGCCGCCACCCCCCGAGGAGAGATGTCCAGCTTCCCTCCCAGGCAAGGGTAGCAGATTGCCTAACGCTGGGGACTGGGCAGGGCTGGGCAGCAGGACAAGAGAAAACACAGGGTGACCTCACACAGGCTTTGATTTGGGATTGTCCCTGGGCTGCACCCCGCCCCAATGTCATAAATCAGGCAGGCGCTCCTAGAACTCCAGCCTGGCACAGCCCTCGCTCCACGGACCCTCTCTGCCCCTTCTAGCCGAGGAAGGAGCTGTTATAGTGGGGCTCTCGTGGCTTTGGGGTTCCTCCTGGGCCCTCCTCCTTCCTGCCTTCCTCACCTGGACTCTCAGCCCACCCGCTTTCTCTGGAGCTCCAAGCCTATCTCCTTGTGTTTTTCTCACTGTCACCCCAACTCAGCCTGTCCCCCTTGCCACCATCTTCTGCTTCAGACCAGGTCCCGTCCCCACTTGCCATTGACAGCGTCCTCCACCGCCGCCTCTGCTAACCCCAGGCTTTCGTACCTGCTGTTTCTTTTCTTTTCTTTTCTTTTTTTTGAGACAGAGCCTCGCTTTGTTGCCCAGGCTAGAGTGAGTGCCATGGAGTCAGCCTAGCTCACAGCAACCTCAATCTCCTGGGCTCAAGCGATTGTCCTGCCTCAGGCAACCGAGTAGCTGGGACTACAGGCATGCGCCACCAGGCCCAGATAATTTTTTGTACATATATTTTAGTTGGTCAATTAATTTCTTTCTATTTTTATTAGAGACAGGGTCTCACTCAGGCTGGTTTCGAACTCCTGACCTCGAGCAATCCGCCTGCGTCGGCCTCCCAGAGTGCTAGGATTACAGGCGTGAGCCACCCCGCCCGGCCCGTACCGTACCTGCTGTTTCTGTAACGGCAGTGTCAGCATCCGTTTAGGGGCCTCGGCCAAATCCCATGCATTTCCGTGACCTTCTGTCTCTCATGCACCATATCCAACCCACAACCCAGTCCAGTCCCTTTACCTCCTCCCTGTTTCTTCCATCTGCTCTTTACCCTCACCTCCACCCTCCCAGACCATCCACCACCGCCGCTTGTCCCGCTCAGACCTCAAATCCCTTTTCAACACTGTAGCTGGACTGACCTTTCCCACACGTACATCTGACCGTGCCTTCCCGCCAGCCCTGCTTAACCCTGCAGTGGCTTCCCAGGACTTGAGGGTGAAGATGAGCCCCTGGGGTGGACACGGGGCCCTTCAAAGGCTGGCCCTTGCCCACCCCTCCAGCCTCAGATCATTCTCCGTCACCTCCACCTCCCTGCCTGCCACATTCCCCGCCCTGGCCATGGAGTCCTTGCCCCTGCAGACCTCCCTGCTTGGAGCACCATCCTGTTCTCTGGGGAACTCTTGTCATCCCAGACAGCAGCTCAAGCATCACCTCCTCCAGGAAGCTTTCTCTGACCTCCCCGGCCAGGTCGAGTCTCCACATCGTTCCTCCTCCTGGCACCACTCTAGCCTGGGCAAAAAAGTGAGACTCTGTCTCAAAAAAAAAAAAAAAACACAAAAACAAAAAACACAACGTGTCACTACCCCTGTGTCAGCCACCTCCTGTCCTGTCCAGCTGACATATCCTCCATGTCTCAGTTCAACTTCAGTCCTTCAGGGAAGCCCTCCGTGCTGTGGGACTACTCCTTGGTCACCTTGAACCTTTATCTCAGGCTGTACCTTGGTGTTGTCACCATTGTGACCAACATAGGGGTCTGTCCCTCAACCTGTAAGCTGTACCGGGGCGGGGACTGGGTATCTCTTGCTCCTCACTATATCCTCTGTGTGGAGCCTTGTGCCTGGCCCACAGGAGCTGCTCAGGGGACATTTATGGGACATTGGAGCAAACTGGGCATAAATATAACCATCAGCGTCATCTCCAGCTGTGTGGTTTGCTGTGTGAAACACAAAAGCAGTAAGGCTCCTGTCCTCCGGGCAGGAAGAGCAAATGCAAGTGCTAGAAACACTGGGCAGGGAACCAAAAGCATTTTAACCTGTGCCCTTGGGCTTCTGACTCTGTGATTATTATTTATTTTGGCAAGAATGAGTGGCTAGATGATGTTATTTAACTTTTCATTGGCTGTGCACATACGCATGACTAACAACGAGGGTGCTGTTGGGGACTGGTGCGTGACTTCTGAGCATCTCAGGACCTTTGGCTTCCCTGACACCTCCCCCTCGCCCAGCTACTAACTTCCCAGAGCCCCCTCCAGACCTGTGACACCCTCAACTAAGCAGAGGCGACTGAGCCACTCGCCTATGGCTCACAATTAAGGGGGTGCTAAAAAAGCTCAGTAACCTTGATAAAAGTTTAACGCAATATTTAAAAAAAATCAGATCAGCAAACTATGGTCCCTGGGACAGTTACCTGGTTTCGTGAATAGAATTTCACTGGAACCAGGGTGGGAATTTCTGTGAAGGGAGTGAGCCAGGGAGCACTAGTGCTACCTCAGACCCATTCTTTTTTTTTTTTTGAGACAGAGTCTCATTTTGTTGCCCAGGCTAGAGTGAGTGCCGTGGCGTCAGCCTAGCTCACAGCAACCTCAAACTCCTAGGCTCAAGCAATCCTGCTGCCTCAGCCTCCCGAGTAGCTGGGACTACAGGCATGCGCCACCATGCCCAGCTAATTTTTTGTATATATATTAGTTGGCCAATTAATTTCTTTCTATTTATGGTAGAGACGGGGTCTCGCTCTTGCTCAGGCTGGTTTTGAACTCCTGACCTCGAGCAATCCGCCCGCCTCGGCCTCCCAGAGTGCTAGGATTACAGGCATGAGCCACCGCGCCCGGCCCAGACGCGTTCTTTATGTACAATTTTGATATTCTGTTCATTGTGCATTTTTTACATTAATTTGATTTTGTAAAATGTTGCATTAAAATATTATTTATCTTGATTACTAGAACTTCCCTTAAATTTTGCACCCAGGTGATTGTCTCACTTTGCTCACCCTGGTCCCCGCCCTGCCCCAAACACCCATGTTTCCCAACCCCTGGTCCAAGAAGCACTGGGAGTCCTATAACCCTTAGCAAATAGGAATGGTGTCCCTGTCAGTGCCATTTGAGGTTCGGGAAACAAGCTGGGGGAGGTATGGGTCTCTCGTCTCACACACCTGTGCAGGAGTGTCCTAAGCCTCAGAGAATCTTCAGGCTACAGGGGAGGTGGAGTGGAGACAGAGGAGAGAGAGGTGGAGCCTTTGCTCCTCCTAGATGTAGTGGCACAGGGACTCAGCTTCCGGAGGGAGGGAGGGGATGGCCAAGGAGGGGATGGAAAGAGGGAAGCAGCCAGGCTTGGGCCACTCGTACCAGCCTGGCCTGACCCAGGAGGGGATTGGAGTGGTTCCCCACCCTCCAACCTCTGGAGGGGTTCCTTCAGTGCTTGGGTCCACCTTTATTAAGCACTTGCTGTGTGTCAGGCATGTGTTAAGCACTGGAGACATAGAGATGAAATAGCCAGGGGCCCCCTAAGCCTGATGTTGAATTCACACGTGAAACACGATGCAAAGTGAGTGGCAAGAGGAACACAGGCAGAGGGTGGTACCGCAGCAGACAGCAGGGGAACTCTCTGCTATGGTTTAGGGAGAGCAGAGTTTGAGACTTCCTGGAACACAGCACATCTTAGCTGAGTCTTAGGAAATGAGTAGGACGAAGACTAGTAAGGGGGTGGGTATGAAGAGTGCTTCAGGCGGAGGAGACGGCATGAGCAGAGGCCAGGAGATGAGATGCTTTGGAGGTAGCACGGAGTGGGGTGAGAGTGGGGTGAGTGTGGGTCAGTGATGAAGCCAATGACAGCTGCTGGAGACAGGTGTTCATTCATGGCAGGGAGCTGGGGGCTGTGGGTGGAGGAGGGACTGGGCTAGCAGGGCAGGCTGAGTCCAGGTCGCCACCAGCTGCCTTCCTCCCGGGAAGAGTGCAGACTCCCTCCTGAAGCTAAGCAGAGGTGAGTTCATGCTCTCTTGGGGGGTTGCTCCTGACAGTTATGGGGTTCCCAGGGTCCACCAGGCAGGGCCTCTGTCGAGGCTCCCACAGACATCCTCTCAATTCCACTCCCAACCCTGAGCGCACTACCCTTTGGGGGAGGGAAGGGTTAAAGGCTCCTTGCCCAGCCTCCTGCCCTCTGGCCCTGCTTCCTGCTCCCTCCCCACCTATGGGAATGGCATGATGAGGTGGGGCTAGCATCCTTTCTCCCCACTACTCAGACCCTCCTTGGAGTAACATCTAGGAAGCAACATCTGTGGCTTTGATTCAGTTGCCTCTTGTTACCCATCTCTAGTGGGAGCCAGGGAAGAGGTTAAGGACAAAACAAAGCTCTAGCACAGATTTGCAGGATGTAATATTATGCAGCCAGTGAACAAGCCATTTTTGCAATTTGAAAGTAACTTGGGAAAATGCACACCGTACAATACTGGCGAACATGTACGACATGAGTTGTAACTCTGTCAGCTCTGTCTTCTACTCTTCTACATTTTCAGCTGATCCATAGCTCTGTCTGCACAAGAAGACTGGAAGGAAATACTCCAGGAGAGGTTATCTTTGGAGGTTGGAAATTTGAGTGGTTTTCTTTTCTTCTTTATGTGTTCCATATTGTGTAAATTTTCTACAATGAACACATTATAGGAGATGTGGTGTAACATAGTGGTTAAAAAAGCAGACTGCCTGGAGTTGGATCTTGGCTTCCCAACTTACACACCTTCATGGGCTTGGGCACATCCCTTCACCTCAGTGTCCTCATCCATGCAATGGAGATAATTAATAATACATATTCATAGAGTTTGTGAACTAAAATAAAACCTTAAGCCCCTCAGCCAACTGAATGGACCCTCTCTTGGCCAAGGGGACTCCAGAAAAACCTTAAAGCTGAGTTGCTGGCCATGGGAAGGTCAGACATGCCTACTTGTGTCCCTGTCCCTTTTGGAGTTACTCTTTGTAACAATAAGATACTAAATCATTAACAGGCTTGAGGCCATGTAAGACAAAAGTTAAACCACACCTGCAGGTCATCAATTTACGTAACAGATGGCTGAATCTTGGTGTATGTCCAGTGGCTGGTCTCTGGTTAACAGACTTCCTTATCTTAACTTAAAATGTTCCAAGCTTTTAGACAAAGCTTCATTTCTTTAGCCAATTGCAAATCAAAGAATCTTTAAACCTACCTGTAACCTGTAAGCCCCTGCTTTGAGATGTCCTGCCTTTTCAGACCAAACAAATATGTGCCCTCCAGGTATTGATTTATGATTTTATGTGTAATTCCTGTCTCCCTAAAATGTATAAAACCAAACTATAACCCAACCACGGTGGTACCACTTTCTCAAGGCTTCTTGAGTGTGGCTCTCCAGACCATGGTCACACATATTTGGCTAGAATAAACCTCTTTAAGTTATTTTACAGAGTTTGGGTTCTTTTCCATTGACAGGTTGTTATGAGGATTAAATGAGTTTATATTTGTTAGGGACATTCCATTTGCTATGAACAGCGGCTGGCACATAGTGAGCGTTATGTCAATGTGTTAAATGAAAGCAAAATTACTTTTATAGTCAGAAATTGCAAGGTGACTTCATTAATTTTTAAATTATGCAATCCTTTTGCTGTATGGGGGAATGAGAAAAGAAAGACAGAAAGAAAGAAAATCACCCAAGTAAGACATTAATACAATCTTTTAATAAAAATAACAGAAACTTTAAAAAATCCTAATAATCCTTGGAGACAAATTTGTGTACAGCCTGTTCCGATTCATGTTAAAAAACACTTCACTGAGTGCTAAAGCAGGAGGGCAGGAGAGGTGAGTGGGTGGTATTCTAGGGAGTGGGAGAAGAGGAAGTCAGATTTCACTGATGTGGATTATCCAGGAGCACTGGCTGACCCTGCCACCTCCGCAGGTCCCCTCTGACAACTGAAAATAAATGACTGAGGCAAAGATCCCAATCAATGGAGGTTCATTCAGCCGAAGACATGCCTGGGAAAAGTATAAACCACGGAGGCATCTGTGGCCTGTGCTCTCCAAAGAGGGGTCTGGGAAAGAAAACAGAGGAGAGGGGTGGGCAGTGAGGCAAATGGTCACAATCTCACGACACTTTCGTTAATCCCCAGGAAATCTACATTTTACATCAGGGGAATGTTTGAAGTGAAAAAGGAAGGAAAGGAAGACTAGATCATGTAGACGTTCCTGCGGAGGTGGAAGATTGATCTTCCTTCCGTTCTGCACCTGGGAATACAAACGGGTAATCAACAGTAGCAGTGTGGAGTTGAACAGACTTTAGTTTGGCTGGCAGACCTAAAGTTACAGTTTCCATGTCCTTGTTTAGGGGAAGCTAGCAAGGAATCTGCTCACGAATGGTGCCGGCTATCTATAAGGATGCCTGAGGACTTTTACCTTCCCTGGAGGGTCTGGCTAATGCATAATGATAGTAACAGCTATTCACTGGAAAGAGTGTTGCATGACTCAGCCTCCAGGCTTGACCTTCCCTTTTGCATAAGGAGCTGGGGGGGAGGTCTTGAGGTTTTTATTTTCCTTTATACATCTATGATACTTGCCCCCAGGAAGTGCATGCTGCACCATGACCGCCATGACCGTTGAGCCATGACTGCAGATCCTGACATTTGGGTGCACTCGCTGCCCTTGCTGAAAGGCAGGCCTGCCTGCTGTTTGGCTTTTGGGAATTCTA
Organism: Mirza zaza; assembly: GCA_008750895.1. Taxonomy (NCBI): domain Eukaryota; kingdom Metazoa; phylum Chordata; class Mammalia; order Primates; family Cheirogaleidae; genus Mirza; species Mirza zaza. Next base: position 47,937 of record VSMD01106990.1, read on the forward strand.
ATAAAAGAGTTTGAGGAGCCCCCAGGACTACCACTGTGGACCCTAGGGGCCCAGGACCCCTAAACAAGGAACAGCTGTTTAAGAGAGCAAATAATACCCCTGAGTGTTGGGGTTCAGCCCCACAGATCATCCTGCAACTAAGTATCTTTCAGAGCCAAGAGGACTTGGCAAGGTAGCCCCCCTTGTTCTCAGCTCCCGGTGGGAGACCTGCACAGCCCCTACTGTCTGCTTGGGTCACACTTTCACTGCCTCAGCATTTCCAGACCTGAGTCCTCCTCTACACACTGGCAGCCCTTTGAGCCAGGAAGAATGACGATTGGAGGGTGGGGAGGCAAGATTTAGGCATGTTGGTGTGAAAGGTCTCTCAATGTGGGAAGGCGGTCTCTATCTCATTCCTTCTCCATGGGGACAGCAGCAAAGCGCAAGGCTGCAGCCAAGTCTTGCTCAGAGGAGATGAAGGGTATGCCCCACCCCAGCCCCGCCAGACCTTCAGAGCACACCCCCTCACTGTGCTCCTCCTGTGCCATTTGAGCCTGGAAGGAGAGACTCAGGTCACTAATTTCTCTGGGAACAGGTCAGGCGGGGATGGAATTCAGGAACACCCCTGTGGGGCACCTGTGTGGCCTCGTTCTGGAATGTGTTGCCCTAGGAATGTTTCCTCCCGTGACTCGTGTCATTTCCTCTTCAGAGCCAATCATTAACCATACCGAGAGCCCTGGAAGGGTGGCTGGTTGAGGCTGGAAATGCAGAGGTGGCTCCATCCTGGGCTGGAACCCTCAGCTTCCCCAGAGGGGCTGAGTCCCCAGTTGTGGCCCTGCCAGGGTCCCCAGGCAGTGGCCTGGCCTGGATCCAGCCTCTCTGGTAGAGGCTTCCACACACCCTGCCGGGCAGGACAGATGGCAGACCCCTGGAGGTGGGCAAAGCCCCTCTGGGCACAGGCAGCGCGACCCTCTGGGAGCTGAGTAGGTCCCCAACGGCTGGGGGAGGGGGAGCTTTCAGCAGGGATAAGGAGGCTGGAGGGTGGTTTAAGGTTTACCCCCCATAGCATCCACAGCCCCTCCAGGCTATAAAACACCAGTGGTGTGAGAAGCTCTGCTTTGGGCAGTAGGGACCAGCCCGCACCTGTCTGGACCTGGGTCCTCAGCCTATCACTTTTGGGTCTGAGATAGGCCTGGGTTCCTCCAGTTTAGCCTCCCAGCTCCCAGGGAAGCCCCGAACTCAGATGGACCCCCCACCCCCATCCCAGTCCTTCAGATACCATCTTTCTGTCTGGCCACCTGCTCAAGCTTTGACCTCTCTCAGGCGACAGGGCCTTTGGGGACAGGCAGGCCCCTGGTGCCTGTCTGGACCAGCCTGGAGAATCAAGGCCAGGGGCCTCTTGTGGTGGGGGTGGGGTGGGGGGCATGCTGTGCACCCCATCAGGAATCCCCCTGGGGGGGGTGCAAGGGCAACATACGTAACCTAAACGTCTGTATCCCATAATATGCTGAAATAAGAAAGAAAGAAAGAAAAGAAAGAAAAGAAAGAAAGAAAGAGAGAGAAAGAAAAAAAAGAAAATTATAGGATTTAAAGAAAAAAAAAGGAATCCCTCTGGGAAGGCTGCGCGACGTCCGGCCTGGCTGAGCGCTGTCCTGTGGCTGTGGCGTCCCCGTTTTGGGGATTCTCTGGACCGGCCAGCAGGCGCCGTGGGTGCAGTCCAGGCAGCCGGCCTGGAGGCAGGTGGGCACCCGCCCCTCCGCCCTGGCGACCCCGCAGGGCCGGCGACCCCCCGCGCGCCCCTGGCCAGCCAGTGCTTCGAGTCCAGCTTTATTGGCAGCCGCCCTGAGCCCGCCCGGCCGCCGCCTACGCCTCGGGGCGCTGCTTGAGCGTGACCGAGGCGCCGCTGCTGACCATGACCGCCGGGTACAGCGGCTCCAGGAAGCTGGCGAGGAAGCGGTAGATGAGGCTGGCGCCGCCCGAGAGGCCGTAGAAGGACAGGCAGCCGGCGGCGCAGTCGAGCGCCACGCCCAGCGTGCGGTGGTAGGCGCCGTGCAGCACCGTCTGCGTGTTGTTGTGCCACACCGAGAACTTGAGCGAGTCCCACTCCAGGCACCACGAGTGGGGGTTGCGGCCCAGCAGGTAGATGATGTTGCGGCGCGCGGGGCCGCTGAGCGGCTGGCTGCGGCGGTAGGTGACGCCCAGGCACACCCACGAGTTGGACACCTCGGCCTCCCAGTAGTGGCGGCCCTCCGACAGGCTGCGCGAGCACAGCACCTGCGGCCACTGCTTGAAGCCCGGCAGGGGCCCGCCCGCGCTGGAGGGCTCCAGGAGGATGCCCAGGTTCAGCACGGAGTAGGTCTCCTTGAACACGAACAGCTCCTCGTTGGCCGTGGAAGGGTCGAAGTTCAGGTTGCAGTAACCTGGGGGCGAGTGGTGGAGCCAGGGTCAGCGCCCCCAGGGCACAGTGCCGGAGCCCTGGGGAGGGAGGAGCGCGCTGAGCTGCAAGGCATTTGCATAGAAGTCACAGGATACTGCCAAGCTCCTAGGAGTGGCCCCTCTACCCACCCCCTTTAAGTACCCCGACGGTCACCTGGTTGCAGCTGACGTGGTCTGGAGGAAGGATGAGTTGGGTGCTGTAAGTTCCACCTTGCCGGAGAGGTTGGGGACCAGGAGTGCCCCTCCCCCTACCGCCAGATCTTAACATAATCCCCCCCTTTTTTATAAATAATTATAAACTTTATTATTTTTTACTTTTTAAAATTTATTTACTTTTTTTTTTTTTTTACTCTTGTCTTAGCTTCTAGATGCTTGTAAATAATCCCCCTTTTCATATATTTGAAAGCCCAAAGCTGACTGGGACTGAGAGACAGCCAAGGGTTCCTGGAGGAGGTAATTCAGGGGGACACCAAAGACAAGACAATCTTGACCCTCAGGATCTCAGAGAGGCCACCGGGATTTGGCCCCATCGCAGCCTGGGAGAGGGGCTGCAAGGACATCAAATCAACAGGGAGATGCGTGGAGGGAGAAATGGAAGAGGCCATGCTCGCTGGCTTGGCTAAAGCTCAAGGGAGGTTGGCAGGCACCCAGCTGAGGGCAGAGGTTGTGCCACCAAAGAGCCAGGGAACGTGGCAGAGCTGGCCTCCTGGGGAGTGGGTGAGGCCTTCCCCACCCATGGGGATAGGATGGGACGAGGGTCTTCTCCCCTTCCTACCAGGGTCCTGGGGGCCAGGCCGAGTCCTTCTGAGGTCCCCAGTCCCGAGTTAGAGGTCGGGGCAAGACAGAGCTGGCATGTCTCTGGAGGCCCTGGCCTGAACGGAGGTGGGGCTGGGGAAGTCGAGGCATCCAGGGGCCCTGCACCTTTCCTTCCCACACCCAGGCCAGACCCCAGAACCGAGGACTCACACTTGAGGAGTGTTTTCCTGTCCACAGCTGGGGGCAGCACCTCATAGAAGCTCATCTTGATGCCTGGGGGAGATGGAGAGGCTGTGCTCAGGTCACTCGCGGAGCCTAGCATCTTCGGGAGAGAGGAGGCATGGGCATCCAGGAGGCTGTGACGCCTGAGGAAGGTGCACAGGGGCAGGCAGGGCTCTCCAAGGGCCTGCAGCCTCACCACTGCCCTGCAGGGCAGACCACCCCCCACTCCGCCTCCAGGAATGCAGGCCCCAGGCCTCCAGGGACTGACCCTTCAGAAGGAGCTGGTTGATGAAGCCAAGACCCATGTCCACCAGCTGGGTCCGGAGCTTCGCCAGGGTCTCTGGCAGCTGGAGGAAGCTCTGTGTTTCCTCACAGTAGATGCCCATCAGGGGTTCCATGCAGGCTGGGAATTGCTTCAGCTTGTGGAACTCCTGGCATGCAGGCAGTGGCCATGGGACCACGTGTTAGCCAGGGCCCAGCGGTCCCCAGAGCCATAAGCAGGTGGAGCAGAAGTGCCCCTTTCAAACCTAGGCCTCTCCCATCCCTCTTTCCAGCTGTTTGGATATCCTAGGTTAGGGCTCTGCCAAAGCCATGGCCACTTTGGCCTACTCAGTGCATTAAGCAAAGTGGATTTTTAGAAAATGATGGGAGAATTTTGGCTGAGCCTTTAACTGCTCAGTGAGCACCAGTGCCAAGGCTTCCTGTTGCGTGGGGGTGAGAGGGGACAAGGTGGGCAATAGTCCTAGAAGTCTGCCTGGGATGTGGTGGCAGCTTAGAAAGGAGGTCTGTGCTAGGAGTCACCAAGCCCCATGCACAGAGAAGGCTGCTGCCACCTTTCCACCCAAGGGCCACCCTGTCTGGTACCCCACTCCCCTGCCTGGTACCCCACTCCCCTTGCAGCAGCACCAGGCCTGGCCCTGGGCTGGGGAAGGAAAAGGGATTTTAATCCAGGCTATGTAGATTGTTCTGGTCTCCCTTCCGGCCATGGTCTGGGGGAGTCTGGAGAAACTTAGACTGTCAGAGGCCCGGAATCCCAGGGCACACCCCCATATGCTCTAGGGAAACGAAGGCAGGAAAGTTAGGGCAAGGCTGAGCTCTGAGCTGGAGGGGGAAGCCAAGGGTGTCAGTGTAAGCTCAGGATGGGTGACCCAGGACAGGGAGGCTCCCTGAGGCAGGGGGATGGACACAGTGATGCAGCCCCAAGCGCTGGTCACTTCATCCCGAGCCCGGGCAGGTTTGGTGTGTTTGTGGGTGCAGGGAGTAGGGAGGATGTGATGGGGCCTGGGCCAGAGGCGGGGAGGGCTGGGGCCTCGCCTGCAGAAATTGCTGGTCGCTGCGGTGGCTGAGCAGGTTGTGGAGCCAGACGCTGTCCCCCTCCAGCTTTAGGAGCCGGTTGTGGCTCTGCTGGATGGAGCTGCCCAGCTTCTCCAGGGCGGCTGCCTCCTCTTTCTCCACGAAATCCAAGACCTTTATCTGCAGCTGTTTGATCTCTTTGCTCATCTCCAAGAAGCAGGTGTTCACCTCATCTCGAGCTGTCTGGATCAGTTTCTGGGGTGGGTGCGTAGAGAGGTGCCTCTGAGCCCGACTCTGGTATCCCCATTGTCACGGCCCAGAGCCAGCCTCGCCATCCTGCCTCTGCCTGCCTGGCCCCACGCCCCACTTCAAGTCTGGAGAGGTCCCCGCGGCCCAATGCAGGGCGCTGGGCGCGGGCTGGGGAGGGAGGGGCAACCTTACCGAGAGAAAGGCCACCTGCCCCCGGTGCTTCTTGCTGTCCGAGGTGAGGATCAGCATCTGGTTCTCCACGTTGGCCTGGACCTTCCGAACCTCGGCCTGGGGTAAGGGGAGGGGTGGAGGATGAGGAGCCCCGATTCAGAGGGGTGGCCTCGGAGAAGCCCTTTTCCAAAGAGCCCCATGTCGGAACTCAGAAGAGACATGCCCCGTGCATTCATCTGCTTGGCTTAAAAGAGAATGAGAGAGGCCAGGCGCGGTGGCTCACGCCTGTAATCCTAGCACTCTGGGAGGCCGAGGCGGGCGGATCGCTCCAGGTTAGGAGTTCAAAACCAGGCTGAGCAAGAGCAAGACCCCATCTCTACTATAAATAGAAAGAAATTAATTGGCCAACTAATATATATAGAAAAAATTAGCCGGGCATGGCGGCGCATGCCTGTAGTCCCAGCTACTTGGGAGGCTGAGGCAGGAAGATCACTGGAGCCCAGGAGTTTGAGGTTGCTGTGAGCTAGGCTGACGCCATGGCACTCACTCTAGCCTGGGCAACAAAGTGAGACTCTGTCTCAAAAAAAAAAAAAAAAGAATGAGAGAGACAGATCGAGCTGAGGGGTGATGGCCCTTGGCCCACCCTCTGCTCTGGGTCTCTCGCTCCCTGAGAGGCCATCTGCCCATGTGCAGAGATCTCCCCACTGCAGTAATCCTGACAGTGGGGGCCCCAGGGTTTCAGGCCACAGGAAGGGGCTGTGGAGGGTGGAGTGGCTTGAGAGGCTCAGAGGCCGTGGGGCAGGCGGGGGCACAGCAGGTGTGCGGCCGTCTGGGCTCCGCAGGGAAATGCTGCCAGGCCCGAGGCCCACATAAGCCTTCAGTCACCACCAGTGGCAGCAACAGGCATTTTTATTGTAACGTATCACACAGCAGTGCCATGCCAAGTGCCTGTCTGTGAACGGTCTGGTCTGTAACACAAGAAGAAGCTCGCGCCAGACTGCAAATCCAGTGCAGGGCTTCGTTCACCGAGAAGGTCTTGCGATGAGCAACGTGTCAGCTGAGCTAACTGGTGCGACAGTTGGCCTACCTCCACGCACGAGCTCCTTGGCTTGCCACGGACCACGGACGGTGGCCGTGCTAGAGTAGGACTGTCACAGAATATGCATGACGGGATATCTAAACTAGAAGGATCTCACTACAAAAACGATACAAGCATATTAAAGAAAACTTGGAAATAGAGAAACGGAGGGATTCGCCCAACTGAACGTGATGCGTATTTGCTAGGTTGACACAGGCTGCACACGTGCGGTTCTGGATCCTCACTCATTTAACTCGCCAGCACGTTCTCGCGTCACAAGCTGGGCCTGGGGACCCGAGCTTTCATAGCTGCATGATTTTCCTCCAGGGAAATGAGGAAGACTCGGAGACCGGAGAGAGTCCCCGCCCGCCTGTCCTCTGGTCTGGGCCTCACCTCCTTGCTGGCGCGCTCCTCCTCCAGTGGGGCGGTGTCGTGGTTCTTGTGCTCCTCCAGCAGGCAGGCCGCGCACACGCAGCAGCCCTCCGTGCGACAGTACAGCTGCCGCAGCTTGTGGTGCTTCCGGCACAAGCGGGTCTTGAGATCCCACACGGGCTCCAGCAGCTGGTGGTCCTGGTACAGCTGGTCCTCGAAGTGGCTTCGCAGGTGCTTCTCGCACAGGGAGGCACTGCATTGCAGGCACGATTTGACAGATTTGAGCTTCTGGGGGGAACAGAAGTCGCAGGGCACGTCCTGGGGCCCGGCCAGGTTCCACAGGGAGCCTGAGGCCTGGCCCCTGGACTGGGTGAAGCAGGCCACCATCTCCCCCAGGATGACATTCTTGGAGAGGCGGGGCCTGGAGGGGAAGTTCTCTCGGCATTGGGGGCAATAGAGCGTCTCGCCCACGGCAGTCTGGTGGTCCCAAAAACCTTGGAGGCAGGTCATGCAGAAGTTATGGCCACAGGCAGTGGTGACCGGGCAGTGGAACACCTCCAGGCAAATGGGACAGAGGACTTGCTCCTCAAACATTCGGAGATTGTTGCTGTTACTCTTCAGGAGCTGGCCCTGGGGAGCTCTCGAGGGCTGGGCAGGGGGCTGCAGGGCTGGGACCTGGTCCTGGACTGACCCTGGGAAGGCAGAGCGAAGCCACATGGAAGCTGGGACAGGAGTCGAAAGAAGTACACCTGTCCTCTTAGTGGCAGCTGCCTGCCCATGGGATGAGGGACTGTGTCATCAGCTAACCCATATGGGGGACATAAATTGAAGATTGTGTTCTTGTCCCAGCCCTAATTCCTGGAATAAATCCTGGGCAGGAGGGTTGATAGGCAGAAGGAACTTACTCCTGACAAGGGAAAGGAGGAAGGGTCAGAACGCAGGTACTTACGTGAAACTCTCTGCATGTCAGAGACAGACAGATGCTTTGCTGCCCTGTTATGAGAGGAGAAAGAACCATGAACACTGGGCAGGCACAGAAACCTTGTCTGAGCCCCACCCTGCAGATGGCTGAGAGGGTCCCCCTCAGTCCACTGTGCCGCCACCCCCCCGTAACTTACATCTCTTGCAAGCTGGTGACTGCCTCCTCACCTTCCCTTTTAGCTGCTGTTTTGCAATCTCCCTGTAGAGGTGGCCCCCTCTTTGAAGACTGCCCAGAGTTTTGCTCCCTGATGTCACAATTCAAGCATGATCAGCCCCAGAATTCTGCTTGTGATGTCAGCAGGGCACAGGTGTGCCACGGGACATGCCGTGGGGCTGAGTCACTCTGCCTCTGCAGGGCTGGATTACTGGGTGCAGAGCCTCCCTCCCAGCGGGCGGGGTAGCTGTTGGCACCTGGGGCGTCTTACAGTGGACTTGAGAGGGAAGACGGCAACTCAGCGACGGCAGGATCGTGGTCAACTCGTTTAATTTCCCTGGACCATGGTTATTGTCCCGTGAAATCATCATCGTGGTTGTAGGAGATGATATATAGCTGAAGAGAGGCCCCCTCCTCCCACTGTGTGTCCTGGCTGCCTGGCAGGCTTCCTTGTTCCTGCTCTTCTCCACCCAGCAGGGAAAAAACGCTCTAGAAAGCTCACAGCACCTCACTCTCCTGCTCCCAAGTTCGCTCAGCCCCTCTTGCTGAGTAGAAAGGTGAATAGAAGGAATCCTATTCTCGTCTTCCCGTTGCAGAGAAAACATTTGATGTTTGCTCTGCAGAACACTGAGGAGAGTCCCTTTCATTCCCAGTTTGCTAAGAGTTCTTATCTGGAACGGATGCTGACTTTTACCCGCTGTTCTTTCTGCATCTTTTGAGGTGATCGTAAGCTTCGTATCTTTTATTCTGTTAACGTGGTGAATTGACACTGATTGATTTTCAGTGATTGAACCAGCTTGCATTCTGCAATGGACTCTGCTTGGTTTTGACGTGTTATGTTCTTTACATATACTGGATTCAATTACTAATATTTTCTTAGGAATTTTGCATCATGAGTGAGATTGGCCTGTAATTTTCCTTTTATGTAATGTCCTTGTCAAATTTTGGTATTAAGGTCTGCTAGCCTCATAAAATGAGCTGGGAAGTATTTATTCTTTATCACTTATTGATAAGCATAAGATTGACATTATTTCTCCCTTAAAAGTTGGTAGAATTCACTGGTAAAACCATCTAGGCCTAGAATGCTTTTTTTTTCTTTTGTGGAAAGGTGCTTAATTACATATTCAATTTTATTAAGAGATTTAGAATTATTCATATTATATATTTCTTCTTGTATCAGTTTTGGTAAATGGTGTTTTCCTATGAATTTATCTATTTCATCTAAATTTTCAAACATTTTCTTTTTAGACAGAGTCTCACTCTGTTGCCCTGGCTAGAGTGCAGTGGAGTCAGCCTAGCTCACAGCAACCTCAAACTCCTGAGCTGAAGCAATCTTTCTGCCCCAGCCTCCTGAGTAGCTGGGACTATAGGCATGTGCCACCATGCCCAACTAATTATATATATATATATTTATATATATATATATTTTTTTTTTTTTTTTTGAGACAGAGTCTCACTTTGTTGCCTGGGCTAGAGTGAGTGCTGGCCTAGCTCACAGCAACCTCAAACTCCTGGGCTCAAGTGATCCTACTGCCTTAGCCTCCCAAGTAGCTGGGACTACAGGCATGTGCCACCATGCCCGGCTAATTTTTTCTATATGTATGTTAGTTGGCCAATTAATTTCTTTCTATTTATAGTAGAGACAGGGTCCCGCTCTTGCTCAGGCTGGTTTTGAACTCCTGACCTTGAGCAATCCGCCCGCCTTGGCCTCCCAGAGTGCTAGGATTACAGGCATGAGCCACCATGCCCGGCCCCGGCTAATTTTTTCTATATATATTTTTATTTATTTATTTATTTTAAGACTAGTCAAGTGCAGTAGTGAGGAGGGGGGAAATATCTCTATATATTTTTAGTTGGCCAATTAATTTCTTTCTATTTTTAGTAGAGAAGGGGTCTCGCTCTTGCTCAGGTTGGACTCGAACCCCTGACCTTGAGCAATCCACCCGCCTCGACCTCCCCGAGTGCTAGGATTACAGGTGTGAGCCACCAAGCCTGGCCAAGATAATATTTTTAAAGTTCACCCATGTCATAGCATGTATTAGAATCTAATTCTTCATGGCTAAATAATATTCCATTGCACGGCTATGCCACATTTTGTTTATGCATTCATCAGTGATGGGCACTTGGACTGTTGGCTATTGTAAGTAATGCTGCAATGAACAAAGGCAAAGACACATCTGTTCAGTCCCTGTTTTCAATTCTCCTCCTCTCTCTGAAGCCAGGGCTGACTCTTGTGTCATGAGGAGCTTCCACACCATTCAGCCTCTGGACAATCCTAGCTGGGAGGACTGGGACTGAGCCCCGCAGCCCTGTTCGTTCTCCCAAAGCAGCCTGCAGCCAGGATGGGAGGAGCTGTATTCTCTGTTTCATAGTCCATTTATTTTGTAAGTATGTTTTTGTGTGGAGGAAGTTGTTTGTCGCTTTATTTTTTTAAGGCTCTGGGGTGTTGCATGTGGTTTCTTTTCACATCTCAGCCTCCCCATGGGCACTTCCAAGAAGAGAGGGATTTCCATGAAGAGGAGGGGAATCCCTAGAGCAGGGAAATCAGTGTCAGCCAGCTGTCATTCACCCTCCCAAGCAATAAATATCCTGTAAATTAAAAAAAAAAGTGCACCTAGGAGTGGCACTTATAATCTTTGTAAAGACGGTAGGTTCTGTAGTTGTGTCTCTGCTTTACGTACTGAAAATATTTGTGTTTTCTTTTTGCTTGATGAGTCTCAGTAGGATTTTAAGAAATGTCAATGGAAAAGAACCTAAACTCTGTAAAATAATTTAAAGAAGTTTATTCTCAGCGAAATATGTGTGATCATGGCTTAACCACTTCGGTTCATCGCTCACTGGCCTCGAACCCTTGCCCACAGCTGGCACTCACAGTCCACATGACAGTTTGTGCTGTGCATTGGCAATGAATCTGTTTTGCTCTTGTGTGATGAGGAAAGCTTGAAAGCACTGAAAGCTTGTTTTACTTTACAGGCAGCTTTACTTGTAATGTAAATCAGAATAGGTAACATGTACATGTATGCTTTCATTACGTTATTTTTAAATGTTCACAATTTTATTTTGATAAATGAGAAATTAGAAAAGTCATATCATGGCTGTCAGCTAAAGTCGCTGTGCATGTTCATCTGTGACTGTCAACTATAGTTGACACTGGTACCGAAGTGGTTAAGAAGCCTTCAGCCAGGCTGGGCGCGGTGGCTCACGCCTGTAATCCTAGCACTCTGGGAGGCCGAGGTGGGTGGATTGCTCGAGGTCAGGAATTTGAAACCAGCCCGAGCAAGAACCCGTCTCTACTAAAAATAGAAAGAAACTAATTGACCAACTAAAAAATATATATAGAAAAAAATTAGCCGGGCATGGTGGCACATGCCTGTAGTCCCAGCTACTCGGGAGGCTGAGGCAGGAGGATTGCTTGAGCTCAGGAGTTTGAGGTTGCTGTGAGCTACGCTGATGCCACGGCATTCACTCTAGCCTGAGCAACAAAGTGAGACTCTGTTTCAAAAAAAAAAAAAAACAACGAAGCCTTCAGCCAGTGGTCTTGCCATAGTTGGGTTATAGTTTGGTTTTATACATTTTAGGGAGACAAGAATTACACATAAAGTTATAAATCAACACATGGAAAGTGGCCTGAAAAGACAGGACATCCTGATGCAGGGATTACAGGTAACAGGTGAGTTTAAAGATTCTTTTATTTGCAATTGGCTAAAGAAATGAAGCTTTGTCTAAAGGCTTGGAACATTTTAAGTTAAGATAAGGAAGTCTGTTAACTAGAGACCAGCCACTGGACATACACCAAGATTCAGCCATCGGGCCGGGCGCGGTGGCTCACACCTGTAATCCTAGCACTCTGGGAGGCCGAGGCGGGCGGATTGCTTGAGGTCAGGAGTTCGAAACCAGCCTGAGCAAGAGCAAGACCCCGTCTCTACTATAAATACAAAAGAAATTAATTGGCCAACTAATATATATAGAAAAAATTAGCCGGGCATGGTGGCGCATGCCTGTGTTCCCAGCTACTCAGGAGGCTGAGGCAGCAGGATTGCTTGAGCCCAGGAGTTTGAGGTTGCTGTGAGCTAGGCTGACGCCACGGCACTCACTCTAGCCTGGGCAACAAAGCGAGACTTTGTCTCAAAAAAAAAAAAAAGATTCAGCCATCTGTTAAGTAAATTGATGACCTGCAGGTGTGGTTTAACTTTTGTCTTGCATGGCCTCAGGCCTGTTAATGGTTTAGTACCTTATTGTTACAAAGAGTAACTCCAAAGGGGACAGGGACATAACTAGGTGTGTCTAACCTCCCTTGTTTTCATGGTCAGCAACTCAGCTTTAAGATTTTTTTTTGTGGGGGGGGTTCCCTTGCCCAAGAGGGGTGAGTAAAAATAAAGAAATATGTGTGTGTGGGAGAATGATATCATAGTTTGATTTCTAAAAGAGAGAGAGAATTCTTCTCTCTTAAAAGTAAGTACGTATGAGCCAGGCGAGGTGGCTCACGCCTGTAATCCTAGCACTCTGGGAGGCCGAGGCAGGAGGATTGCTCGAGGTCAGGAGTTCGAAACCAGCCTGAGCAAGAGTGAGACCCCGTCTCTAAATAGAAAGAAATTAATTGGCCAACTAATATATATAGAAAAAATTAGCCGGGCATGGTGGCACGTGCCTGTAGTCCCAGCTACTCGGGAGGCTGAGGCAGGAGGATCACTTGAGCCCAGGAGTTTGAGGCTGCTGTGAGCTAGGCTGATGCCACGGCACTCACTCTAGCCTGGGCAACAGAGTGAGACTCTGTCTCAAGAAAAAAAAAAAAAAAGTAAGTACATATGTATTTGAGGGTGAAAATACGTGTTTGACTTTTTTCCTTTAAGAAACAGTGTCTCAAATTATTTTTTCTATTTCTTCACAGTAAAAAGTAAAGTGTACACATTCTTTTATATCAATGTTTAAATGTCTCCAATTGTCACACAAATGGCTTTTTTGTGTTGTTAGAGCCACATAAGGTCCTCATGTTGTATTATATTGTTAAGTTTCTAAAATTCCCCTAAATTTGTAAGAGTGCCTTCTCCCACTTTTTCCTTTGCAACTTATTTGTTGAAGAAACAGAGAAATTTACCCACTACGGTTTCCCCTTTCTGGATGTGGCTGGTTAGGTCTCCGTAGTATCATTTAACACGTTCACCTATTCCCTGTATTTCCTGTGAGCCGGTGAGATTCGGGTTCAATTTTGGCACGTGTCTTCCATACGTGGTGTCGTGCACTTCTGATCGCTTAACACGAGGAAGCGCAGAGCGTCTGGCTGTCTCGCCCGGTTCACGCTCATTATGTGCTAAACGTTGCGTTTGAGAAACTGGAGTGGTGATCTGAGGCTAAGGATGCTATTATAGTCCTGCAGAACAGATTTATGACAGCTTCCGGCAGGAGGCTAGGGAGACCAGAAATCATAAGTCACCTTAGTCCAATCAGGGACTTGGGATGCTTCCCAGCTAGACTCCTGTCCCTTCAGACGTCTGTTGTGTTCTGGCTCTGCCTGCTCCTCGGTGTATAAAGTCCCCCAGGATCCCGACCCAAGGCACGGGGGCTCCTCCTTGGCACACCCTGATCTCCAATATTTGTTCCATGTCCCTGAGAGCTAAGAACAGCTTTGCCAGCTTCTCAGCTTCCTCTACCAGAATTAGCAAGTTCACCACGGAAAGGAGCCTCTAAATGCTGGGTTCGTTTCTCCGGGTTTCTTTCTTCTCCTGGATCTTGGCCCTGTAATTCTTTTCTTTTTTTCGAGACAGAGTTTCACTCTGTTGCCCAGGCTAGAGTGAGTGCCGTGGCGTCAGCCTAGCTCACAGCAACCTCAAACTCCTGGGCTCAAGCGATCCTCCTGCCTCAGCCTCCCGAGTAGCTGGGACTACAGGCATGCGCCACCATGCCCGGCTAATTTTTTCTATATATATTAGCTGGCCAATTAATTTCTTTCTATTTATAGTAGAGACGGGGGTCTCGATCTTCTTCAGGTTGGTTTCGAACTCCTGACCTCGAGCAATCCGCCCTCCTCGGCCTCCCAGAGTGCTAGGATTACAGGCGTGAGCCACCTCGCCTGGCCTGTAATTCTTGACTACCATATACATGCCCACCTGCTCACCTACGTATGTGTGGATGTTTCTCTCTCTATTTTTCCAACTATTTTCAGAGAAAATACTGCTGAGAATTATCTGGTCCACCATTATTAGACCCTCACTCAACATCTCCTTTGGCTTTATATTTTTCCTTTTCCTTTTTTAAAAATTTAAATCCCTTTACAGAGCACCTCTCCTGTGCTGCAGCGTGGGTCTGTGTTAGAAGCAGATGGTCCTTCCCCACTGGGAGCCGGACACACGCTTGGAGGACACGTGGCTCACATGACTTTCAGTTCATCCTCTGGTTCTTTATTTGCATCCCTGACAACTTCTCAGTCCTCTCCCTTGTCTTCCTTTTCCCTGTACGTGTTGCTGCTCTCTGAGTCCTGTCGTAGGAGAGTTCATCCACACTCTCACACTTCCTCCCCAGCTTCCGTCCAGATGTGGTAAGTCTGTGATCTGTATGGAGAAGTGGTTGAGGATCTCAAACTCGAACTGCAACCCCCAGGAAGAAAGAATGTTCTCATCCGACCCAGCGCACCCGACACATGTACATATATGTGCAGACATGGGTGGTGGTCCCTTAATATCTGTTTTTCCATATTCCTTTAATAATAGAAACTCAAGGGCCGGGCGAGGTGGCTCACGCCTGTAATCCTAGCACTCTGGGAGGCCGAGGTGGGCAGATTGCTTGAGGTCAGGAGTTTGAAACCAGCCAGAGCAAGAATGAGACCCCGTCTCTAAATAGAAATAAATTAATTGGCCAACTAATATATATATAGAAAAAATTAGCCGGGCATGGTGGCGATGCCTGTAGTCCCAGCTACTTGGGAGGCTGAGGCAGGAGGATTGCTTGAGCCCAGGAGTTTGAGGTTGCTGTGAGCTAGGCTGACGCCACGGCACTCACTCTGGGCAACAAAGTAAGACTCTGTCTCGAAAAAAAAAAAAGAAACTCAAAGATTCAGGAAGGCACATGTGACACCAAACTAAGCCCAGCTTCCCCTGAAGGTTTGACAGTGTGACAGTGTTGGCCAACATAACGAGAGCAGAAATGCGGTGATATCTTCCTTAGAAGAAATGGGTACCCTCCTTTTTCCTTCCCCCCTTCATGCTGGGTGCAGTGAAGACGAGAAGGTGGGAACTGGAGCTTATTTTAAATTACAAGATGGAAGCTGTGTTTGAGAATGCCAGAGTGATAAGATAGATCATAAGGCCAGGCACAAGGGCTCATACCTATAATCTTTGTACTTTGGGAGGCTGAGGCAGGAGGCCAGGAATTTGAGGCTACCCTAGGCAACAAACCAAGACCCTGTCTCTACAA
>VSMD01106992.1:0-78902 GCA_008750895.1 Mirza zaza
TGAGACAGAGTCTCACTTTATTGCCCAGGCTAGAGTGAGTTCCGTGGCGTCAGCCTAGCTCACAGCAACCTCAAACTCCTGGGCTCAAGCAATCCTGCTGCCTCAGCCTCAGCCTCCCAAGTAGCTGGGACTACAGGCATGTGCCACCATGCTCGGCTAATTTTTTTCTATATATATTAGTTGGCCAATTAATTTCTTTCTATTTATAGTAGAGATGGGGTCTCGAAAGATGTATTTTTAATGCGTGTTTTTTTTTTTATCATGCCCCAGTACTGTTCAGAAGCATCAAAAAAATACTCAAAAATTAAAAATAAGTTCTTAAGTAATTCTGAGAATTCCTTTGTCCAGAAGATGAGATTTTTTTCCTTAGTTTGGCATTCAAGGCCCCTGAGTAAGAGTCTCACTCTGTTGCCCAGGCTAGAGAGCTGTGGCGTCAGCCTAGTTCACAGCAACCTCAAATTCCTGGGCTCAGACAATCCTCCTGCTTCAGCCTCCCGAGTAGCTGGGACTACAGGCATGCACCACCATGCCCAGCTAATTTTTTCTATGTATGTTAGTTGGCCAATTAATTTGTTTCTATTTATAGTAGACATGGGGTCTCGCTCTTGCTCAGACTGGTTTCGAACTCCTGACCTTGAGCAATCCTCTCGCCTGACCTCCCAGAGCCGCTAGGATTACGGTGTGAACCACCACACCTGGCCATCAGACTATTTTTGTTCATTGCTTTCTGAACCCTCATTTTGTGCTTTCCTACTTTTATGCTGTTGCTTCGGGTGTTTCCCTTGATGAAGTTTATTGTCCACTTCATTGTGCCTAGTTGAAATCCATTCTTGTGTTAGATTGTAGTTTCTCTTCTTGTCTTAATGTAACTGAGCACTTAATTGTGTGAGACATGTGAGGCATAACACAAACTTGAAGATTCTTTTGTGTTCATTTTCACCCCTTCTCAGATTGAGAAGTGAGTACCATGTGGCTTCTATAGTTGAAATCCGCTACTTCTTGCTTTAATTATTAGCATCAGCAGGTAAAATTACTTGGAGACACCCACAGGCATGCCAGTACCTGCCACTGTTTCTTCTTGTACAGTTACTCTAAAGGAACCAGTTTGGGAAAGGATAATATTTAGCTTTCAACTATATTGTCTTTAGAATGTTACTGTAATTTGATAAAATTTTCTAAAACTGTTACTTTTTCATACTAACCTTAATTGTTTTCTCTCAGAATGCTTTTCTTCCTTAGACTGGCCACTTAGTAATTTAAAAATAAGAAAACACAGAAAGCTATGTGAGTTGTATTAATAGTTTACACTGCATAAAAATAGCTAGTAAGGATGGATGTGTGCTATAATGGAGGCTTTGAAAGATCCAGGAGGGGCTTTTCTGAGGATGTAGAATTTAAACTGAGATGTGGGAAATAGAGGAGAGGAGACAGAATGTATGAAGGGTCTAAAAGTCTTACTCTAAAATTTTAACTAATCCCTTAGTGAAAAGTCAGGTGATAGGAGTCAAAAGAGGTTGATAACATTCAAAGGCATATCATTTCAGAACTGTTGTGATTGTTGGCCGTCCTGCACACTGTCAGGCATTATCTTCTTCGACACTTGAAGATGACCAGAAGGTGACTCCCTCTTTTTAAGTAAGATAGAGGCAAAATCTGGACTGAAGCCCAGGTTGCCTGATTGAGTGTGCTCTTTTCACTAAATGAGTGGCTCTCAACCTGGCTGGACCCAACTATCCTTTTAAAAAAATATTTTGCATGGCTGTTGTTAAAATTTGAGATGTAATTCACATACCATACAATTATCCTCCCCCAAGAACTCTATATCCATTAGCAGTCATTCTCATTTTCCTCCTCAACCCCCCCCCCCAGTTCTCCAGCTATTGATCTACTTTCTGTCTATAGATTATTTTTTCTCTGAATATTTTGTATATGTGGATTATACAGTATGTGGTCTTCTGTGACTGGCTTCTTTGACTTACCATATTGTTTCTGAGGTTCATCCGTGTTGTATCATGTATCAGTACCTAATTGTGCTGCCTCCCATGTTAACGTTTCTTTATCAAAGTAACTCTCAGAGCCTATAAAGTACATTTAAGTTTTCTATACAGCTTACTCCCAGATTTCTATAGCCATGCAACATTTCTATTCAAAGCATCCCATAGGGTTAGGATTTGAGAGATGATGAGTTAGAGAATTATTTCTAAGCTAGATGTGTTAAAATCACATGTAAGGTATAATAGATACATTTTTATTTTTTAAATATATATGTTTTGTTGGTATGTGATTCACATACCGTACATACAGTTCAGCCATTTAAAAATATGATTCAATGGTTTTTAATATATTCAAAGTTGTACATCAGTCACCAAATCAGTTTTAGACCATTTTCGTTATTCAAAAATAAAACCTTTAGCTGTCACCCCTCAAGCCCTCCCCCTCAGCTCTAGGAAACCGTTAATGTACTTTGTCTCAACAGATTTCCCTATTCTGGATGTTTCATATAAATGGACTCATGCAGTCTTTTGTGACTGGGTTATTTCACTTAGCATGATAGTTTCAAAGTTCATTCATCTTCTTGCACGTATTAGTATTCATTCCTTTTTGTTGCTAAATAATACTCCATTGTATGAATATACCATATTTATCAATTGATAGCCATTTGGTTTGTTTCCATTTTTTGACTGTTAAGAATAATGTGCTATGGACATTTATGTAAAAGTGTTTGTGTGGACATACATTTTCATTTCTCTTGTAAATATACCTAGGAGTGGAATGGCTGGACCATATAACTTGTGTTTAACATTTTCAGAAACTGCCAGACTTTTTTTCCAAAGCAGCTGCAGTAATTTTACATTCCCACCCAGCAGTGTGTATGAGTGCGTTCCTGTTTCTCTATGTTTTCGCCAACACTTCTTGTCCATATTTTTTATTGTAGCCACGCTAGTCGATGTGAAGTAGTATCTGACTGCAGGTTTGGATTTGCATTTCCCCAGTATCTAATGCTGTTGTTTGTTTTTCATTTGCTTTTTGGCCATTTGTATCTCATCTTTGGAGAAATGTTTGTTCAGACCTCTTTTTTTGTTCATTTTAATTGGATTATCTTTGATTGAGTTGTAAGAGTTCTTACTAGTAGAACTAGAGAAGTCTTTTTATCAGATGCATGATTTGCAAATATGTTTTCCCATTGTATGGATTGTCTTCTCACTTTTGTTGGTGTCCTTTCAAACACAAAAGTTTATAATTTTGACAGAGTCCAGTTTATCTATTTTTTATTTTGTCACTTATAGTTTTGGTAAAGATTTATACCTGTATTTGCTTCAAAGAGTTTTATAGTTTTAGCTCTTACATGTATGTGTGTGATTCATTTTGAATTCATTTTGCATAAGGTGTGAGAAAAGGGTTCAAGTCAACTTCATTCTTTTACATGTGCCTCCTGCCCTTTTTAAAGGCAGTCAAGTGCCCCGTAATGATGTTTCTGTCAAGGACAGACTGCATGTACAAGGGTGTTCCTAGAAGATCATAAAACCATAGTTTTACTGGACCTTTTGATTGTTTACAGTTGTTTAGATATACAAATACTTGCCATTGTGTTAGAGTTGCTTACAGTATTCGGTATAGTAACATTGCTGTTATAAGTTCGTAGCCTAGGAGCAGTAGGCTATACCAGGGATCGTCAAACTTTTTAAACAGGGGGCCAGTTCACTGTCCCTCAGACCATTGGAGAGCGCACGCTGTGGGCCCGAGACAAGTCTGCTGCTAAGCAGGACAGGTAGTAGTGGCAAAAACACCCGGAGGGCTGGATAAATTTGCTAGGTGGCCCGTATATGGCCCGTGGGCTGTAGTTTGAGGACACCTGGGCTATACCGTAGAGTCTAGGTGTGTAGTAGGCCATACCATCTAGGTTTGTGTAAATATACTCTGTGATCCCACAGCAACAAAATCACATACTTTCTCAGAATGTATCCCCATGTTTAAGCTAGGCATTAGCTTAGCTTAATGAAATCCCATAATAACATATGCTACCTACACATGTAAGAGTAGGAAAGATATGGACGGCTCCAAAGAAAATAATGTGGTATGTATGTAATTTCCACAAATAGTTTGGCTTCCCCATCCATATACATTTAAGATAAAGTATGGCAGTACTGTTTTGTTTTTATTTTCTTTCTTTATTTTTTTTGAGACAGAGTCTTGCTCTTGTCACCCAGGCTGGAGAGCAGTTGTCTGGATCTTAGCTCACTGCAGCCTCAAACTCCTGGGTTTAAATGATTCTGCTGCCTGTCTCCTAAGCAGCTAGGACTATAGGCATGCACCACCATGCCATCCTGATTTAAAAAAGAAAATAATATATTTTTTTTACAACTAATTGATCACTACCAGTTATAGATTCCTTTGTTCCTTCTCCACTCCCACTGCTCCACTTGACCGGCCTTAAATAACAAAAAAAGAAAAGAAAAAATAATATTTTTTGTAGAGACATGATCTCACTGTGTTGCCCAGGCTGGTCTCATATTCCTGGCCTCAAGCTGTTCTCCCATCTCAGCCTCTCAAAGTGTTGGTATTACAGGTGTGAGCCACTGTGCCTGGCCTCACAGTGTTTAACAGAATTAGGTTCTAGACTCTGCTAATTATAAGCAAATTTTTCAGTCATTGAACAGTTGTTTGAGCAGTATCCTATGCACTTTATTAAGGGTCAGTGGCACCTTCATCTAGCGCAGTGCTGTTTAGTGAGGCAGGTGTGCAATTTAAAATATATTAGCCACCAAAATCTAGAATTATTTTTAATTACATATACTATTAACCATGTATATCTAAAATATTTTTTCATGCAGCCAATATGAAAAGTATTAGTGTGACATTTTATATTCTTTTTGTACTTTCTTTGAATCCAGTGTGTATTTTACACATACAGCAAATCACAGTTGAGACTAGCTGTGGTTTAAGTGCTCAATAGCTATGTGTGGCCAGTGGCTGTCATTGAATAACACAGATCTAAAGGGAGTAACTGTATAGCTGACTGTCAAAAGCAAGTCCATTGTTGACGCGTCCTGAGCTGTTTCCCTTTCTCCTGAGAGACATAGTCTGGTTATCTGCAGGACTTGATTTTCACTACCAGGTAGCTGATAAAATTGGTAAATTGTAGAATAATAAGTATAAACAGAATAATCAGTATAAACTGCAGTTGTGTTGGTTCATGTGTGAAATTTTTTTTTCTAGGCAAGGAGAATCAGAATAGCAGGAATAGGGTTATAACCTTCAAATAGAAAGGAAAAAGCCCTCAACCAGCTGCTGCACAGGCAAGATTCCTAAAGAAAATTCAAGTCTTCTCCCCTAGCCTTGCATGGCTCTCTGTCTGTGGCAAATTGCACTTTCTCGTGTGTTCATTTTAACTATAGCCTCAATACTCAGAACTTCACTTCCATCTCCATGTTCTAAGTCTCAGCAAGCTGCATTTCTGTTCCAATGTTTTTGCATTTTTATTGTCCCCTGAAGCAATGTATAACCATGCTGAACTGCTTGCCTGTGCTATTCAAGGTTTTTTTAGTGCTCTGATTATAAAGTTGCATAATTTGGGGTGGTTTGTTCCTACTCTGTTTTTCCCATAAGACTTTTTAGTGTGCAATTTTAAAGAATACAGGGTTTTTCAAGGAAAACATTTATCTTGTTATAGCAAAAACATCAATTACAGATATGTGGCTTTCTTGGTAAAACCCCTTATTTTTAAATGCCTATGGCCTCTGGTGTGGAGTGATGAGAGGAGAGCCAAAGACAATGGAAGGCAGTATAATATTTAGAGAGTAACAGGAAGAAGATACTTGGGAAGGCACTGGAAAAGACTGAGGAGGTTTACAGAGTTCAATCGTCTGTAAGAGAAGAGGGTATGTTCACCACTGTATTTTAACATTGCCATCTTTTCAAGGGAGATTTGTTGAGTGTCCCCTGCCATTTGACTTTGTAAACCAGTTTTTCACAAAGTGTAGCCTGGGTGCTAACCACACCAGAGCTATCTTGGGAGTATTTACTAAAAATTCAAGTCTTGGGGTCCCATCCCATATTTTGTGAATCAGGATCTCTGTGAGAATCAACCTTGAAATCTGTATTTTTTAATACACTAAAATTTGAGAGCCACTGCTGAACTTTATCCAGTCCTACCCATTATCTGCTATTATTTGTTCCAAAGCAAAGTATAGGGTGGGTGGTGGCCTTGAAATCTTTTATTTGGTATATAGGTATAACTATTTCTTCCTTAGTGCCTTTCTTTGTATAATGCATTAAGATTTCTAAGTCTGAGGATCTAGTAATGAATTCTAGTGGTTGTCATGTAGTGAATAAGGACACAAATACCATAATATTTTGCTCCTGAGTAGAATGAAAACTGTTGTTTGGAAAACTGTTTCCAAAGGTGATTTTGGAAAGCTAGTTACCATTCCCATCTTCATTTGATCATACAGAATTGTGTGTCCTCCTGCTTTTCCTCTAATGTCCTAGTTCCCTTTTCTAAATGGGAGAACATCGTGTTAATTGCCTTAATAGGACATTTCAAAGGGATTTTGTTGTGTAGCACTTCTTTTAGGTATGGCTTTAGAAAAACATAACTATCACCACCATTCTCCTTACCCTGGGGAGGGTGTGCATAATCACTTTGCTCTTCTGCTTGTGTGTTACTTCATTTTGGGAAGGACTACGTGGAGAAATTAAAAGGCTCAAATGAAATACCCCCCAAAATGCTGTGTAAGTAATATAATTTTTAGCTTTATTAAAAGAGAATTTTGTTTGACTGATGTTATTCAGGGGCAGATCTGCCCTACCCTCTGTTCTTAAGAGCATCCTTCATAACTTTCTGTAAAACCTCTTTTATTTGGATTTGGAATCTGGAATCTCTTTTACTAAAATATCTTAATCTTGCTCCTCACATTTTTTAAATTCTTTTTTGTTAAGCAGTCTCAATAAATCCATTCTATAGAATGTGGAATCTGATTCCTATCCAGAAAGATCCTGTCTCTGAAAATGAGTTCCCTTTCAACAGCCGATTGAGTTTTTTCTTTACTTTAGAGAAATCTTAGGCTAGTGTGCTTTGATAAGTGCTTATAATCATTTGATTATTATGCCATGCCTTCTAAAAATACATGAACTAGACTTAAAAGCTAAACTGATAATATCTTTCAGGCTTGTTTAGCTTATTATGTTATCGGAGAAGACATACCATTTCTTTAGCAGTAAGAGCTTAATTAATTGAAATAATTGTCAGTTTTGAGTTTTCATTGATTTTACAAATAGCTGCTAAAGTAGAATAAAATTCCTGGACCTTAAACCTCAAAAGAGGTCAGCAGACCTCATTTATATAATAATACACATTCTGTTCATAGAGTACTCTACCTATCATATCTTTTATTATAACAAACCTTTAACGTGGTACTTTCATTTTATAGATTTAAGCATAGACCTTTTTTTTTTTTTCAAGAATGTATGCAAATCTCAGAGTAAGTCATCTAATCCAGTCTTCTTAATGAATTACTCTGGGGTTCATTTCAGTTAGTAAGATTGGCTTGTCCTCCGTTATTGTTGACATATTTATGGAAATTTCCATGAAAATCTCAACTCTATGAGTATAGTACTCTAGTAGTTGAGATTGTTAGTTCTGTTTCTTATTTGTATTTAACTGTCAACCTGATTTTGGGGGGAAAATTTTTTTTTCCTCTCCTCTTTTTTTTTTTTTGAGACAGAATCTCACTCTGTTGCCCGGGCTAGAGTGCTGTGGCATGAACCTAGCTCACAGCAGTCTCTCACTCCTGGGCTCAAGTGATCCTCCTGCCTTAGCCTCCCAAATAGCTGGGACTATAGGCATGTGCCACCATGCCCGGCTAATTTTACATATATACATACATATTCATATTCCAGCTAATTTCTTTATATTTTTTTTTAGTAGAGACAGGGTGTCACTCTTGCTCCGGCTGGTCTCAAACTCCTGAGCTCAAATGACTTGCCCACCTCGGCCTCCCAGAGTGCTAGGATTACAGGCATGAGCCACCACACCTGGCTGGAAAAAAAAACTTTTGTGTTATGTCTGAAAATGGAAATTTCAGCAATGGATCTAAGATTTTTTTTTTTTAACTTAAGAGTATTTGGCTTTGTTACCGAGTGTTTTGGGGTTTTAAGACCACACTTAGGCTCCAAAACTCTCAGGAAGCAACCTGTAGTCATTATCACGGCTATGACTTACTATAGTGAAAAGATACAAAATCAGCAAAGAGAAAAGGCACATGGGGTAAAGTCTGGAGGATTCCAGGTGCAAGCTTCCAGGAGTCCTCTACTAGTAGTCACACAAGATGCACTTCATTCCTTTAGCAACAAATTATGGTACACTTGCTCAGTGTTGTCTACCAAAGAAGCTCATTAGAGATTTCATGCCCCAAGGATTTTATTGGATTTGATTAGCATGTACCAGGATTTCAGACTCCCAGTAGGAAAACAAGTATTCAGCACAAACCTATATTGTATATACAAATTGCTTAAACACAAGAGAGCAACTCTTATCAGTTAGGGTTGTGGGAACCTCTTCTGAAATTTGTGTTCCCACATGTATGCCAGAGGCCAGTTGTAAAAACAGGCCATTCTAAGGATAGCAGTCTCAGATCTGCTCTGTTAACTTTTTTGAGCTTATTTTTAACTGATTTCTTCTTGGTCACTGTTACAGCATTTATTAAGGATTTATTTATTACCTACTGTATTAGAAAAGGGTTTCAGGGTGTTTACATAAGTAGATACCAAGATAAGTAGATGAAGAAACTGTCAGACATCTCAAGCATCAAGCAAGCTTCTTGGGAAATCTCTATTGTACTCATCTGCAATTGTCCTTCAGTAACCACTGTACCTAAGTAATTATTTTCTTTAGTGACATTGATAGCCTTCTTGGGTCCTTGAATCTGCTTGTAGCTTCCACTATAAAAAGACTCTTATCCAAAGTTAAATCTTGGTCATTGCCTTTTCTCTTATTTCATCCATGAGCTCTAGTGCTTGCTTACTGTTAATACATGCAAGGCGAAGTTAGAGATTCCTACCTTAGATGGTTAGTAGAAAAGACTTCTATAATCCACATCTACTTATTCTCCTTCTTTTGAATTCTTAGTAGATCTGCTGACCATTTCCACTTTCATATCTAAAACCAAGTTATCTTGTTTCAGTTTACCTTATTTCTTTCTTTTTTTTTGAGACAGAGTCTCACTTTGTTGCCCAGACTGGCATCAGCCTAGCTCACAGCAACCTCAAACTTCTGGGCTCAAGCAATCCTCCTGCTTCAGCCTCCCGAGTAGCTGGGACTACAGGCATGCGCCACCATGCCTGGCTAATTTTTTCTATATATATTAGTTGGCCAATTAATTTCTTTCTATTTATAGTAGAGACGGGGTGTCGCTCTTGCTCAGGCTGGTTTTGAACTCCTGACCTGGAGCAATCCTCCCGCCTCGGCCTCCCAGAGTGCTAGGATTACAGGTGTGAGCCACCGCGCCGGGCCTTACCTTATTTCTTAACCATTTAGTTATTCCTAATGATTGAAATACTTAATTCTTACTAATTTATACTCCTACTCACTCTGGTTCTGCCTGGTAATTCCTGGACTACTGTACCCTTTTACTTGCTCTCCCCACTTTCAGTTTTTGTTTGTTATAGTGTAGCTTCCATATGATTGCCATCTCATTAAAAAATAAGTTGGATTATATTACCTTGTTACTGAAAAACCTCTAAGTACATGGATTATAAGATTCGAGTTACTTTTAAGCAATGTTTAGGTAGAGTTAGTCCTGTTAGGAAGAGACTGTTGGTATCATCTTTACCATCTTGAAGGCAAGCCCCTTCCCTGAAACTTAAGTTTTTGAAAACCTTGATGCTGTCTTACTTGAAAATTGGCAAGACTATTAGAAAACTAGTAGGAAGGAGCCTGACACATAGAAATATAATTGCAAAAACATACAGTAGTGCCTTTTTAGTTATATAGCATTTGAGCTCTTCTGCCTTTTTCTGTGTGTACATTGTGCTTCTGTTTTTCCCCAATACTTTTCTTTATAAAAAACACCAGAAGTTACTAGAAATAAAATCTATTCCATTCATTTAATTATAAGCATTGTTCCATAGCATATTGGGATATCAACTACGTAATATATTTAAGCCACGTCTTTAGTAGGTTCACAGATACTTTATACATTATAAAAAGTATGAATATATATATATTCCTGATGCTTATGTAAAATGTCGATTTAGGGATATACAGTGATCTTCAGTATGATAGAAGTTAGTTTAGATTAAACATGAAATACGTAATTTACTTTGTTCTTTATTTTTTAAGGGACCAGTTACTCTCCACAAGAAAATTCACACAACCACAGTGCTCTTCATAGTTCAAATTCACATTCTTCTAATCCAAGCAATAATCCAAGCAAAACTTCAGATGCAGTAAGTATTATAAACATGCCCAGTTTGGGGTTTTTAAGAATTTATTGCAAATAACAAAAAAATCCCTTGGCAAGTCTTATTAAATCTAATGTCTTTTAAAATGTTTAAATCACATTTTTCTTGCTTTATTTATTTAATACTGTAATAATCCTATTTCAGCCTAATGAGCCAAGGTTATTAGTGGAACCTGAGCATAGTTAGAAGACACCATCTTTGAATTATTTCTTCAGTGTTCCTGTACAAAGCAAAATCTTAACCTTTGTGATATGTGGGATATAAAGAACTTAGGCTGAAACTTCTATAAAGTGGTTTAACTTAAGCTTGCTTTTTTTTTTTTTTTTTTTTTTGAGACAGAGTCTCGCTTTGTTGCCCAGGCTAGAGTGAGTGCCGTGGTATCAGCCTAGCTCACAGCAACCTCAAACTCCTGGGCTCAAGCAATCCTCCTGCCTCAGCCTTCCGAGTAGCTGGGACTACAGGCATGTGCCACCATGCCCGGCTAATTTTTTTTTCTATATATATTAGTTGGCCAATTAACTTCTTACTGTTTATAGTAGAGACAGGGTCTTGCTCTTGCTCAGGCTAGTTTCGAACTCCTGACCTCGAGCAATCCGCCCGCCTCGGCTTCCCAGAATGCTAGGATTACTGGCGTGAGCCACCGCGCCCGGCCTTAAGCTTGCTTTCTTTTCATAAAATATAAAGTCCTTATAAGCATATATTTGAATATCTGCTGTGTACGGTATACTCTGTTGGACACTAAGAATCCAAAGGTCTCAGTCCTCAAGAGCATGAAGCCCAATGAGGGATTTTAAGTATTTTCCAAAGTTTAAGTTAATGAAGTAACTGTTAACTTATTTTGAATATTTTAGTCACAGATTCAAATGCAATTTAGAATTTATTCAGGAAAAAGTTAATAAGGTTTCAATTTGCCAGGCATATGGTAGCTTGTATTTATATATATAGAACTAAGATAATGTGGCCCATCTTAAAGGAACTTTCTGGTGGAGACAGAAAAGAAAGATATTAAAGTATAAGTAATGCTTGCCAACAGTTTCTATATAACTTTAGCCAGTTGAAGAGGTCTAGACTTTGCATAGCATTCAGAGGAATAACAGAAAGATGTAGAAGTGTGAAATAGCATAGCACGTTTAGAGAACTGCAAAGATTTTTATAGTATAGATAAATGGCAAGAGCTAAGATTACAGAGATAAGAAGGACCAGATCAGAAAAAGTAGTATATTGAAGCATATAATCAGTAAAGTAATATCTTATTTGCAATTTAAAAAATTATCCCAGGTAACAGTTTGAAAATACGTTATAGGAAAGAAAGAACAATTACAAGGTCATTGGCATAGGTTGAAGACAACAGATTTTGTCTTGGATATTTGGATAATCATCATACCTTGTCATATAAAAACCTTCAAGCTTTATTTTGTCTCGATGAAGCAGTGTGGATTGTACATTTCCATAGAAAATTGAGACTTTAATTATATTTGGATAAAACTAGATTTAGGAAAGTTTTAAGTATTGAGTTAGGGTTCATTTAGGAAAACAAATCATACTAATTATTTATTTTATTTTATTTTATTTTATTTTATTTTATTTTATTTTATTTTATTTTTGAGACAGAGTCTCATTCTGTTGCCTGGGCTAGAGTGCCGTGGCATCAGCCTAGCTCAAGGCAACATCAAACTCCTAGGCTCAAGCGATCCTCCTGCCTCAGCCTCCCCAGTAGCTGGGACTACAGGCATTCACCACCACGCCCGGCTAATTTTTCCTATATATATTAGTTGGCCAATTAATTTCTTTCTATTTATAGTAGAGACGGGGTCTCGCTTTTGCTCAGGCTGGTCTCGAACTGCTGAGCTCAAGCAATCCTGCCTCGGCTTCCCAGAGTGCTAGGATTACAGGCGTGAGCCACTGCGCCTGGCCCCATACTAATTATTTTAACACAGGATTTAATATATGGGGTGAGGTAAGTAGATAGTTCACATATTGAGGACTGAAGGAAAACACAAAGAAGGAACCCTAAGGTTCCTGGTATATTGTAATCACCATTTTGGGCTATAGAACAACAGGGAGAAATTGGGGTTATCAGAACCTAATAGCTTGGGGAGTGGGGAGGAACTCCACAGAAGTGGTAGTCCTGAGGATATGGTGTAAAGCTAGTTCAGCTGGTGGCGTGGTGGAGACCTAGACACTGGAAACACCTGCGGCTGCTAGGTTTCTCCTTCCTCCTCCTGGCTTCCAGTAAGTGGTCTGACTAAAGTTAGTGCTTCTGACTTCACTAAGTTAGAATGACGTTCATTAAGTTAGTGTTTCTGTCAGACTACCCTAAATAGAGGGTAGTTTGCATTGCCCCAATCCTAGCATCCCAGATAAGAAAAGGTGGGATTAAGGCCGAGAAAACAGCTTGATAAACCTTCACTGGTGCCATCAATCTACTTGTGAAGAGTCATTTTTCTATGAGATGTATATTCAGGATTTTAGAATGAATCTTCCTATTTTTGTGGCAAAAACAGCCTATTTGCAAAATAACAATGACCTGAAGTTCCATTTATCATTGACAGTTTAGATTTGCTATTTGTCTGTTTTTAGGGCAGTGGCAGCCCATGTAGACATTGTTTTAGTGTTATAAAAAAAATTCAGGGAAAACAAATTTTGGTTATTTGCATTTTCAAGAAATGAATTAACCTAGTGAAATTGGAAAGAATGAAATAATGGACCTCAGAGAAGCTTGAAAGATTGAAATCATAAGGTTGTCATGTAATTTAATTATGTGAGTGGAAGCTGAAAGACTATTATCAGAATAAATGAAATGTTATATGTTTTCTTTAGAATCAAGTTCCCCTTTCTATAGATTTCAACTGTAGTTAACATAACCTCAAAGTATGATGATCGGCATTTTAATGTACCCAGCAGATATGACACAAATAGCATTTACAAACTGCAAATTTAATTTTTGTCTTAAAAATAACTTCTAATGGAAGTTTTTGAGTGAGGAGTAAAACATAAAATTACCTTTCCTCCACTGTTTTCATAATGAAAGAATAAATGACTAGAAATATTAGGTTACCCAAGTTAACACATCATTTTAACTCAGGTGAAAATATGCAATAGCTTAAAAGCATTTTTTTCTCTTTGAGGATTTTAAGTTTTAAATCTGTCTTTAAAAATCAGTCATAATGTTATTTAGAGTTATCTACACAGACATTTGGCTATGTGAGTGATTTATTATTATTAATCAAATTAACTATTGAAAGTCAAGTTGAAATTTTTTTTACCCCTAGTATTAGATCAATGTGTTAACATGCAGTGTAGTTCTTTGCTAAATCCAGTGACACATTTATTGTGAGGGTCTAGCACAGAGCCTGGCTTGTGGTAAATATTAGAAAAAACTCGTTGAATACCTCCTTCCTAATAAAAATCATGATGGAACTTATAGACACGTAGACTGTTGTAGATTAGTTATGTATATTTGATTTTTTTAAAAAAAGGGTTCTGGATTTCTTTATTTAGAAAAAAATTATTCCTGTTTAAAGACACTGTAATTAATTAAGCTCTACCCTTTTAAGTATTCTCTCGTAAATTTTGGTTTGCTGGGAAGTGTTGAAATTCAGTATTGTGTGAGTTTGCATTCATATTCTGTTTCTTCTTCTTATCAACTAAGTATCCTCTGCATATTTTGGAGCTTTTGCATCTCATTGATATTTTCCACATTAAAAATGTAAAATGAGAAATAAAATATTTTTAAATAAAGTAAATATATAATAAATATATTAATTTATAATAATTAAAAACCCATCATATGTTAGCATGTGACGTATCTTTATGAAAAGTAACTATTTTCTAAAACAAAAAATTGACATTGAACATCTTTTAATGCCTGACATAGTAGATGGCAATTAAAATTTCGTATCTCCTTTTGCATTTAATCTTTTATGATACCAGGTATCTTGTTTAGCCTCTGGGTAAACTGTACTGTGTGCTGGTAATAGAATAAGGAAGAAGGGCTGGAGGCAGTGGCTGACCCCTGTAATCCTAGCACTCATCAAAGCCTAGGCAGAAGGATCGCTTAAGCTCAGGAGTTCGAGACCAGGCTGAGCAAGAATGAGACCCAATCCATACAAAAATTAGCCAGATGTGGTGGCACATGCCTGTAGTCCCAGCTACTTGGGAGGCTGAAGCAGGGGGAATCTCGTGAGCCCAAGAATTGGAGGTTGCAGTGAGTGCCACTGCACTCTAGCCCAGGTGACAGAGCGCAAGACTCTCTGTCCAAAAAAGAAAAAGAAGAAAGATAAAATTATCATAGTAGTATTATGAAAATAGTTTTGATCTTGTGAAAGGATCTCAATGTTTCCCAAAGTTTCCTGGATAACATTTGGAGACCTGCTTTAGAGCATAGGTTGGCAACCATCTGAAGCCTAATTTAGAAAAGTTGAAATCTTTGCAGACATTTTGTTTAAGTTTAGTTCTCAATCTTAGGTAGTTTTGTAAAATTGAGAAATTTGATACCTGCTGTTGCACATCAGCATGTAAAAAATATCCTATAGCTTGAAGGAGTTTTTTTTCCCTTAATCCCTTGAGGATGGAAGTAGTGGGGAGAAGGTAAGGTGAAGTCAGTGGTATGTGATTGTAATGCTGACCCTGGAACATACTTGGTTAAGTGTAAGACATTAGTGTGCACGAACCTAGGATTTGATAGGCGAAATCAGTTAGTGTGGTAGACCAGTGCTCTTGAGGGTTCTGTCTGTGAAGTTTTAACTGTCCTGGAGGTTGTCCCAGGATGTAAATTAACTGTCATTTAAAAACAGTGTTTTTAGTTTGGCTGAATTTATCTTTCTTTCCTTTTCCTTTTTTATTTTCGAGATGAGGTTGCTCTGTCATGAGGCTAGAGTACAGTGGCCAGATAGATTATAGCTCACTGCAACCTCTAACTCCTGGCCTCATGTGATCCTCCTGCATAAGCTTCCCAAAGTGCTGGGATTCAGGTGTGAACCACCATTTCAGTCTTTTTTTGAGACAGGGTCTCGCTTTGTTGCCCAGGCTAGTGTGAGTGCCTAGCTCACAGCAACTTCAAACTCCTGGGCTCAAGCAATCCTTCTGCCTCAGCCTCAGGAGTAGCTGGGACTACAGGCATGCGCTACCATGCCTGGCTAATTATTTTTCTATATATATTAGTTGACCAATTAATTTCTTTGTATTTATAGTAGAGACGGGGTCTCGCTCTTGCTCAGGCTGGTTTCAAACTCCTGACCTCGAGCAATCCGCCTGCGTCGGCCTCCCATAGTGCTAGGATTAGAGCCGTGAGCCACCGTGCCCGGCCTGCAGTCTTAAATTTATTTTCTTAAAGCAAGACTTTTGTTGAAAGAACCAGTGTATTTATATATTTTAATGCTAGTTCCCCCCCCCCCTTTTTTTTTTTTTTTTTGAGACAGAGTCTCTGTTGCCTGGGCTAGAGTCCTGTGGCGTCAGCCTAGTTCACAGTAACCTCAAACTCCTGGGCTCAAGCAATCCTGCCTCAGCCTCCCGAGTAGCTGGGACTACAGGCATGTGCTACCATGCCTGGCTAATTATTTTTCTATATATATTAATTGGCCAATTAATTTCTTTCTCTTTATAGTAGAGACGGGTCTCGCTCTTCTTCAGACTGGTTTCTAAATCCTGACCTTGAGCGATCTGCCCACCTCCGCCTCCCAGAGTGCTAGGATTACAGGAATGAGCCGCCACGCCTGGCCTAATGCAAGATCTTTATCTCCTCCGGATGGATTGGCAAACCATCACTTTGTTGAAGAGCACTGGTCTAGAGCATACCAACCTATTCCAATGTTCTCTGTCTGCTAGTCTCAAGTCTTGTTCTATTACTACCTCTCCTGTCAATTTATTAATTCCTGTAACAACTTGTCAAGCAAACCAGGTCTTCTGGATAACTTACATAGAAGGGATCATTTTGCACAATAATTTAGGTATAGGGAGAAGTAGGTGATGGAGAAGAACTTTGTGTATTTGGCCTTTTGTGATTGAGTTCCTAAAGTTTGGTTGTAGCTTAATTCTGGAAGCTAGAGGGATTGGGACTTAATTCTTCGCTGCTTTCTTACCTTACCCTCATCATTTTGTGCTGTAAACCTGAAGAGTATAAACATAGTGGAGTATGCAGTGTTTCTCCAAAAGTTCCTAAAATTATTAGGGCATTGCCAGAATTGATATTGATTTAGTGGAAATAATAGGGATTTGGAAACCAGAGATTTGGTCCTTTCTTATTACACTTACTAGTTCTGTGATCCATGGAGAACTAGTAAGTTCTCTCAGCTTGTTTCCTAATTGATAAAATTAAAGCTGGGTGAGGGCAAGGCAGTGAGTGAGACTTCATTTCCTCAAGCCTGAAACTTGTGTCACTCTACATTGTGCTGAAGTCAGAAGGATAGCCTACCATAGTACAGTATAGTGTTATTTCATTTTTTTTTTCAAGTGGTTTAGTTTAATCTTATTTAAATAATATTTTTTATATTTTAATGGATACAAAATTATGTATATTTATGGAACACATAGTGATGTTTCAATACATACAATGTATAGTGTTCAAATTAGAGTAGTTAGCATATCCATCACCTCAAACATTTATCATTTCTTTGTGTTGGGAGAACATTTCAAAATCCTCTCTTCTAGCTGTTTGAAAAATATAAGTTACTGCATTTTATTTTACAATAAAATATTTTCATTTAATTTAAACTGAGGCTCCTTTGAAAAAAATTAAGAATTCAACTAGAACATTTGAGATTCTATCAGATCTTCTGGATTCAGTGCAGGCACTTAAACATTCCAGTTTTTGAGATCAGTTTTGTGAAAACTGGACCTTTCAGATTTTGTAATTTCATTATGATATAGCATTGCCTATGAAAATATTTGCAAGAGACTGTATCTGAGAATTTTTTAAGACCAGTTTTAGTTACGGGAAAATGAGTGATACCTATCATAGATTTTGAAGGTGAAATCGATTTATAGCTTTTAATTAGCTGTTTACAATTTTAAATGTTTGGTGCCTTTCTTCACTAAGTAACAGTAAATATGCAGGCAGGTTGTTCTGTGTTGTACTATGTAGGATAACTATTGTGCCTTAGAGAATTTAGGACTAATGACCTCATGCCATTATATCAGTCAGTTGAGAGTGGGTTCTGCGCCCCTGTTATTAGATTTCAGCAGTTAAAATGATGATAATAGGGAGCTTTTGTAATACTTTCTTAAGTAAGGAAGTTAATTTCACATTTTTATTCCTGCGTCTAATAAACTAATATTA
Organism: Mirza zaza; assembly: GCA_008750895.1. Classification (NCBI taxonomy): domain Eukaryota; kingdom Metazoa; phylum Chordata; class Mammalia; order Primates; family Cheirogaleidae; genus Mirza; species Mirza zaza. The sequence goes on from VSMD01106992.1 coordinate 17,738, forward strand.
ACCTGTTTTTTATCTTTTATAAACGTTTTCTGTTATCTTTCAAGGCTTTCATAGACGGTCTTCTAAAATACAATGGAGGTGATTACATTCTAGATCAGGGTACCTTTATCTCAGGTCTTTCCCCATATGTATGCTTTGAAAACCATTGATATTCTTGATATTTCATATCAAGTGATTAAGTAGTATTAACATTTTCTAATTTTTAAAAATGTATTTTTAAGCCTTATGATTCTGCAGATGACTGGTCTGAGCATATTAGCTCTTCTGGGAAAAAATACTACTACAATTGTCGAACAGAAGTTTCACAATGGGAAAAACCAAAAGAGTGGCTTGAAAGGTATTTGCTTTTAATCTAATTGAACAGTATTTCTCTTGATTGTATAGGTTAACATAGCATTAAAAATTCTTGTTTTGTTTTTTATAGTGAATACCCATCACTGCCCATTTTAATGGCAGTGGTTGACCCATTGTCTATTTTCTGTAATTTGTCTTAAAAAATATGTCTAGGAAAGATAGACAGCTGTCCACAAGGGCCTTGTGAACAGTCAATATATTTAATAAAATACTTATATTATTAATCTGTCTTTATGCATCTTTTTACAATTTGTAATAGAGGTCTTTAAAGGACAATAAGATGTTTCTTTCAAATATGTAGAATTAATATTGCAGAGTTTGGGTTGTGGTGGTAGTGGTATAAATAATTGGCATAGTTTTGCCATTGGTGAGAAACATTAGTATTCTGTTCGAGACATCTTATCTCCCAGACCAGTTGCATTATGACCACATTCAGTTCTTTTGTTTTCCATGTGTATACGTTTGGCCAGAGCTGTTACAGTTAGTATATAATTCGTGTGTGTGCGTGTGTGTACATATATTCATATTCCATAGTACTGGAATATAAATTATGGAAACTCATGCCCTTCATGTCATTTTTATGGGTTTGTTTCTTTTTTATTTGTAGAGAACAGAGACAAAAAGAAGCAAACAAGATGGCAGTTAATAGCTTCCCAAAAGATAGGGATTACAGAAGAGAGGTGATGCAGGCAACAGCCACTAGTGGGTTTGCCAGTGGAAGTAAGTATTAATTTTTTTCTTTGAAACAGTGTAATGTTTGACCATTCCTATTATTGATTACTTTTCAAATGTATATGCATTACCATCTACATACGTAAATTAAAATAAGTAGAAACATACAGAGTTTCTTTCATGTTGGATCTCTGTCCCCATCTCCACCATTGGGTTTGCTGAAAAGGGAAAAGGTGCACAGCACAATAGCACACATATGATTTTCTCAACTACCCCGCATGGCTGTAATGGAGTCATATTGTAAACAATACAGTTTAATGTTTTGGATTTGCTGGGTTTTTTTGTTTTTGTTTTACAAAAATCAGGAGCTCCCTTGCCCTCAGGTTGTGCCCTATTAAATTAGACACAAAACTCACTGGATTCAGTCTAATAATTGAATCATAGCCATCCACACATAGTGACAAAGTACTGTTGTTTTATGTTATCGGTGAGTGAGTAACTTGTTTATCCTTATATTTGGAAACTGATTTCACCCCCATCATAGATCTATGTAACAACTCTATACTGAATTTCCACGAAATTATTAAAATGCCTACTAGAAAACTTAAACCCCTTTGTTCTAAGGTGCTCTTCGTCTATAAATCAAGCTGTGGGTATAACTTAATGTTCTTTTGGGGCTAAATTTTGTGTAAGTGGGACAATTTGGGTAACATTATACATTTTTTAAATTCATTCTCTAAATTTAAAGTTTTTGCTAAAGGTGTTCTATTTCCAGTGGCCTCCTCGCCCAGAATAAAATTTAAGTACCACTTAGAGTTTTGGGGCTCTTTATTTTGAAGTTTTGAGAATAATTTTATGCTATTTTGTGGGAATTCTTAGACTTAAGTGTTTTTGAGTCCTGCTTCTGTAACTCAAAACAAAAAGTAGGGGATGTATTTGGTGTCAGAAAGGGATTGTTGATTTTTTATGGGAAAATTTGTTCAAGATGAAATAGCAACATAGTTTTGCAGGATTGAATGTTAAACATTACATTTTTAAACAATCTATTAGTGAAATTGTACTTAATTCTTAGAAAATGACTTAAAATGTTGAATTTAGGAAACTAAAGAATATTGTGTTTGGGGCCAGAAGACTTGGATTCTGGTCCCATTTTACTTTATGTGTGAAGTAACTGTGACTTCTGGCAAACAATTAAAAATGAGGCAGTGGTTTTCCTCTTGAAAGTAGTACTCAGCTTGTGGGCCTCCTGAACAGGTGGCATTGTTGTATGCCTGCTAACTAGGTTCCAGAACTAGGCAGTACTGGATTGGCCCAGCCTCTCCACTTAACTGGCTGATGGTTCTCAAAGAGGAAAAAGGACAAAGCCTATTATTTCTACTTTATTCTTTCCAAAATAAGCTGTCATTTAAATCACTTTTCCGTTGGGATAAAGTAAATGATTTTGGGGGGGGGTGGAAATCTGATAGAAAAACTGACGGGAAGTAAAAATATTTTTGTGCTTTTTAATTCTTTGTATGTTTTCTTTCAAAGATTAGTATTTTAATTTTTGTTTTCTTCATGATTTCAAAGTACAGGCATGTTTATTATTAAAAAATTAGAAGAGAGATAAAACTTTTTTTTTTTTTGAGACAGAGTTTCACTTTATTGCCCAGGCTAGAGTGAGTGCCGTGGCGTCAGCCTAGCTCACAGCAACCTCAGACTCCTGGGCTCAAGCAATCCTGCTGCCTCAGCCTCCCAAGTAGCTGGAACTACAGGCATGCGCCACCATGCCCGGCTAATTTTTTCTATATATTTTAGTTGGCCAATTAATTTCTTTCTATTTATAGTAGAGATGGGGTCTCGCTCTTGCTCAGGCTGGTCTTGAACTCCTGAGCTCAAACGATCCTCCCACCTCGGCCTCCCAGAGAGCTAGGATTACAGGCTTGAGCCACCGCGCCCGGCCAAGAGATAAAACTTTTTAATCCCATGCCCTGGAAACATTTTGGGACATAGACATTTTTTCCGTGGGTATATAAATGTGTATAGAAGTTATGTATGTGTGCATTTTACACTAAAAGTGGCATTGTATATTACCATTTTTAACTTGTCCTTTTTTTCAATAATATGTCATGGGTGTGTTTCCATGTCAGTTTGTAATTCTACATTTGTTATATTGACTGCATTGATATACCTTCGTTTATAAATAATCCCCTATCCATGGAGACTTGGGTGGTTTTCAGCCTTTTCCTACTGTGAATAAGATTATGATTCACATCTGTCCACTTCTCTGATTACTACCTTCAGCTGAATTCCTAGATGTGCCACTGATGAGTCATTGACTCTGTCGTTATGGTGAAATGTAGTCAAGCATCACACTTTTTCTTTAGAGTTTTTAAGTAATGTAAGTAATGTTTGAGAAAGGGACCTTAGCTATGTTGGCTTTTTTTGTTTGTTTGAGAAAGGACTTTAGCTATGTTGGCTTTTTTTTTTTAATTGGCTAACTGAACTATACTTAGTGAAATAGTAAGCCATTTAGGTGTTTAACTTTGTTTATCCAGGAAATGTTGGCAGTTTTCCCATGTGTTGTTTATTGGTGTTTGTGTAGGTTAAGGCTTAAAGCTTGTTTGTAACTACCAATAAAAGAAGTGTATGAGGTGGGAGAAGTGGAAAGACTGGGAAGATTTTTACATATAAAGGGAGAAAGAAGGAAAATAGATTTTAGTGGGCTTTTTTGTACTGTATTAAGTATTTTCAAAGTATTAAGATATTTTAGTTAATGTTCTTTACAAGTTTATATTGGAAATTTTATGGATAAAATTTTTAAGTTGCTATTAACTCCTACTCTAATCTGTGCCTTATTGGTGATCTCTAAGTTTAGAGAAACCTTTCTTGAGATTTCTGAACAGTAGCAGTAAGGACATTTTGGTCAGTTAATTCTTTGTTGTGGGAGACTTTCCTGTGTTGTAGGTTGTTGAGCACCATACCTGGCCTGTTGTACCCACAAGATGCCAGTAGCTCACCACCCCCCCAGTCATGACAAGCAAAAATGTCTTCTGAGAGTGTGTGCAAATAAGAGACATTGCGCTCTGTTCTATCTAGAGTTGTAAGAGACAGCTGTTGCAGATGTCACTAACCCTGTTCCTTTAGCACTGCCGCCTTTTTTATAAAAATTTATCACCTTTAATTTTTATCTGAATATATTTACTTGATACATTTTGACTGCAGCCATACAGAAACGAAAGGGAATTTTTTTGATCAAGGAAGTAAAAGTTCTAGATAATCAAGTGATAGGTTTGGGCATGGCATTTTTGCTCTTATATCTGTACCTAAAGATTTCTATTGTAGTATCCTTTTTGCAGAAGGAAACTCGGAATAAAATTTAAGTTTTATGTCCATGCAAGTTGATAGTTTTACTGATGTATTAATATCATGCAACAGATGTTTGTATTCTGTTCATTTTTCTAAGATAATATAACATAATTTATAAATCTGAATTTTATATATGAAGTCATTGGCAAAAGACCTTGTGTGATATGACTGAAGTTTTTTTGGCAGTACCCCGGTACCTTTTGTGGTGGAATAACATAATAGTATTTGTTTACTGACAACTCTAAAGCTACCTTACAGTTTGAGTATATTTCCTTCTTTGTGCTTTCTTGGTCTTCAGAACTGAAAGAAAAAAATAGAATATTCAATAGAGGGCATCCTTTGGTAAACTTACGTATTATATGCTTGAATCTTATGATACTACGTATCATATGCTTGGAGGTACTATAGTTCTTTAATTTACGGATTGGAATAGGTTAGAGTGGTATTGTAGTTTAGGTTAGAGACTTTTTGATAAATACAGACTTTGTTAACATGATTATTGAAATTTTCCTTTTGTACTGTTTTGTGGAAGCATACTGCTGGAATATAAATTGTTGAAAGTTTAAACTATTTTTAGTACTTATTTCTGAGTTTAAAATATTTTTGTGGCTTTAAATTGAAAGAGTATCTGTTTTTAATACACCTTGTGACAAGTAGGTTTTTCTGACTATACTGTGGATGTAGGACTTCTATTTTCCAATAGCATTATGCATCATGATTTTATTACTAACTCTGTGGTATTTGTAGCATTATTTGAAAATATTATGAATTGGTTTGCTTATTGAATGTGCAGTTCATCATAGTTCAGCCATCTTAAAATGATTTCATTTAAGCTCTAGCATTAACTACTTCAGAGCCCACTAAGTAGCTACGTTAGCATTCAGAAAACTCAGGCTAATAAAGCTAATATTCTTTTGCAGTTGAACCACTGTGAATAATTCAGTCACCTAGTAGAACCTATGATCCATATTTTGAAAGAATGGAGCATTTACTTTTTCTATTTTTAAAACATTTAAATTTTTTTTCTTTTAGTAAAATGTTTTAACTCCATGTTTTTGTTTTTGTTTTTTAATATTTTGTTTGAACTACAGTGTGATTCTAAAGAATCCTAAAAACTTACAGCCCCCTGGAAATCTTAAGTATAGTTAAATGTTCATAGTTGAGTGAAAACTATCTCTTTCCAGTATTTGGATATTTATATGCCAGTGGTAAAACTGCAGACACTAACTAGGTTTGCAGTTTTATAAAAAGATATATAAGTACAAGTATGTTGCTAAATTAGCTGATGTTGAAGACAGGATTCTAACGTAATCTTTTTTCTTCCCCTTCCGTCATTCCAACATCTCTTTTTTCGAACTGTGAACTAAAGTGGAAGACAAGCATTCCAGTGATGCCAGTAGTTTGCTCCCACAGAATATTTTGTCTCAAACAAGCAGACACAATGACAGAGACTACAGACTGCCAAGAGCAGAGACTCACAGTAGTTCTACGCCAGTACAGCACCCCATCAAACCAGTGGTTCATCCAACTGCTACCCCAAGCACTGTTCCTTCTAGTCCATTTACGCTACAGTCTGATCACCAGCCAAAGAAATCATTTGATGCTAATGGAGCATCTACTTTATCAAAACTGCCTACACCCACATCTTCTCTCCCTGCACAGAAAACAGAAAGAAAAGGTATGCCATTATTACTAGATGCTGCACGTTGAACTACAGTGTTTTTAAAAGTCTTTTAGAATGTTACTGTGTAGCTTTAGGTCTAGAGTTAGCAATATTTAGCTTTTTCTTTTAATTTGTAATTAGCAAGCCTCAGAACTGTTTTTTGCCATTGACAAATGGCAAATGAAGTCAAGTGCTTAATTTATAATAGTAATGATTTAAATAACTTGTCAAAGTCAAATGACTGTCCCTGCATATTTGTATATAATAATTTTCTGCCTTTGTGATAATTGTCTTGATAGTTGAGTTTAGAAGTTGTCTCAGTTGCTCTTAATTAAAATTGCATATGAGTAGAGACATTTTTAAACTTACCATTCTGTATAACATGCAATTATTGGTTTCAACTTGTGATGAGAAAACTAAGTTGTAGCCACAAGATAAGGAGTGCTAGTGTCCGAACTGGACCTTAAGTCTAAGAATTAAAAGTTAAACATTGCAACCCAAATGGTATTTTTTCAACTCAGTGTTAATAATTATACCATGTTCAAAAAGTTAGAGAAAGATTGTGAGAACAACCACTTAGGAGGTGACACACACCATATGCGGTGTGATGGAGGAGTGTATATTTGCATGGACTATCCACAGTCCCAAATTTCTACTTGACTATTACACAACCCCAAAGTTATACTTGATAGTGTGTTTTAAGAAACTAAGGAAATTAAAAGGCAATAAATAAATCATCATGGGCAGACCCATCAGCAGACCATTAGTAAATGCTGAGGAAGTTTTAAATGTCTTACCAGTTTAGGAGATGCTGATGAGTCTTTAGGCCTTATCTGTTGCTTAATCCATTAATTCAGGTTGACTTAATTTGTTGATGAAGGGTTCATATAATTGGGTTTCTTTTGCTTCTGGCTTCCTCTTTTATGCATGTTATTTGAATGTCCCTTGCACTACAGCAGTTGTGTTACATATCACTAAACCATATACTTTCATCATACAGTGCATGATAAACAGATTAATGCTTGTTCCAGATGTCAAATTCCTTAATGATAGGTTAATACCAAAATTCATACATACATGTCGTGTTTACCCTTTTGTAGAATTAAATTTGCAAAGAGGATTCTTGAGAGATGAAGTCAGAATTAATGCAGAGTAGTTAATGTATTTTTATATGTTTTTGATTTTTAGTTCTTATAATTCTGTTAGATAATTTAGTCACAGAAAATTTTATTTTCAAAGCTCTTGCTAGTTTAAAGAAAAAAATCCTATGGTCTTTTAAAAGTTTTATTCCATTTCACTTTTGCACACTTGACACTTTTTAACTCTTCCCTCCTTTTTGAAGTTTTTTCCTCTGGCTTCTGTGATACACTCCTTTGATTTCCTAATTCTGTTCCCTTTCCACTCCTTAAATATCAGTCTTTTTCAGCCTTTTCCCTGTGTTTTGTTCTTTTTCTTGCTCAACATGTCCTTTTTCCCTTGGTAGTCATTCTTTGTGACTGTCATGACTCCCAGATCTTTAGTTCTGATTCACACTCAAATATCTACTTCCCTTCTATAAGCTCTTGGTATTTATGTTTCCTCAGATGCTGTGTGTCCCACATTTCTCTTTCCTGCAGTTTATTCTTAGGTACTTGGTAATTGACAGTATTGTCCCTTGTTCTTCAACTCACCTACCCTCTACCCAACTCCCATCCATCCATTGACAAATCTTGGACTCTTTCTGCTATCACTCATTTGTGTATACTCTTGTTTTGTTTTGGTTTTTTTGAGATAGAGTCTCGCTTTGTTGCCCAGGCTAGAGTGAGTGCCGTGGCGTCAGCCTAGCTCACAGCAACCTCAAACTCCTGGGCTCAAGCAATCCTTCTGCCTCAGCCTCCCAAGTAGCTGGGACTACAGGCATGCACCACCATGTCTGGCTAATTTTTTCTATATATATATATTAGTTGGCCAATTAATTTGTTTCTATTTATGGTAGAGACGGAGTCTCGCTCTTGCTCAGGCTGGTTTCAAACTCCTAACCTGGAGCAATCCGCCCGCCTTGGCCTCACAGAGTGCTAGGATTACAGGTGGGAGCCACCGGCCCGGCCTACTCTTGTTATTGTCATTGCCACTGCCATTGTCGAAACTCAGGTTCTTTCTCTTGAAGTCACTTCCCGATTACTTTCTTATCCAGTGTATCCACTTAGGGTAGCATCTTTAGAAAGTTTAAATTGGATTGTGTCACTTCCTTGCCTAAAAACCTCTAATGGTTTTGCCATTATCCAAAGGGTAAAGTCCACATTTATTAGTAAGGTTATAGCAAGCACTTGGCATTCTGGTTGCAGTTTGTCTTACTAGCTTTATCTTTAGCCATTTCACTCTTAATTTCCTGATCTTTTGTTACAAACTTGGACATTTCTTAGGACATGTTATGTTCTTTCATGTTCTAAGCCTTTGCTAAATAGGACGTGTTTGTTCTTCCGTTCTTACCTTTTGAACACAGTACTTTTTTGTTAAGACCTAGCTCTAAAGTCCTTGGGTTCTTAGTATCAGTTAACCTCTCCCAGTCTGTTTTCCAAAACATTGTACTTTTGTCTATTTATTATAGCACTTAGCATGTTACAATTTCATTTGTTTTTTTATTAGACTATATCTTCTTTAGGCTTAGACATTATGTTTTCTTGCATTTTGTACTTTGTTCATCTTCTTCCCTTGCCCTTCATGCTTCAGGCACCATTCCTGACAAACTTAGCATAATTAAAAATTGTGTATCAGATTTGGTGCTGATTGTCTATATAAATTTTAGTTTAAAGCAATACTGTAAGGAAAGGTTTTATCTCTAGCTTAGAAATGAGCCTGAACATTGCCACAGCTTAAACACATGGGTGAGTATTAGAGGCAGCTTCTCTAGAACTCATGCTCTTTCCCCAGAACTTTCTGTAGTGAAAGACATAATGTATACCAAATCTGTGTCAATTTGGACAATAGCAAGTCAGAATTCCTGACAAACCAGAGGTGATTCAGGTTTAAATTCCACAAAATGTCTTTGCTAATCACAAGTGTTATAAAAAATTCTTATATATAATAATTTTTAATTTATAGGAAAAAAACTTGATTACCTTCAAATTATCCATTTATGTAAGGGAAATTATACAGTCTTCCCCTTGCCTATCAATTGGAGACAATTTTACTTTAAATAAATTATATAATTGTTTTGATCTTTTCAGGTTGTTCTCTAGTTAGTCTAAGTTTGTGAAGTGTTCACTAATTTGAAATATTTTTTTCCCCTCAATAGAGACATCTATGGTATATAAATTAAGCTTTCTGTTGACTCTTCTCATCAATATAGTAATTTTCTTTGTTTGGATCTGTTTTAGTAATTTATATTAAGGATTGATGGTTCACATCAGCCTGGTCTGTTGGTCTAAAGTGCTAATAGTATAGCTAAGCTGTATCGAAAGATGTCAGTGGTAGGACCCTATGTTAAATAATACAAGAGCAGGATTTTTGTCACACTGCTCTATCCTTAGTGCTTGACAAATATTAGGCATTTCTTTTGTAAGTATTTGTTGTATTTTTTATTTTATTTTTTACTTTATTTCATCCAGTGCTTATTGAAAGATAAGTATTTGTTGTAGATTGATACATAGCTGCAAAAATGGTAATAAATATGTTGAGGGTTGGGGAAGCACCTCCATCAGTCATGGTTTAAAAGATGTATTTGGGGCTAGGTGTGGTGGCTCATGTCTGTACAAATTGTAGCACTCTGGGAGGCTGAGGTGGGAGGATCGCTTGAGCTCGGGAGTTCAAGACCAGCTTGAGCAAGAGACTAAATTAGCTGGGTGTGGTGGCACATGCCTGTAGTTCCAGCTTCTAGGGAGGCAGAGGCAGGAGGATCAGTTGAGCCCAGGAGTTTGAGGTTGCAGTGAGCTATATGATGCCACTATATTCTAGCCTGAGTGATAGAGTGAGACTCCTGTTAAAAATGTATTTGAAGAAGAGTGTGTGTGTTGTGTATTTAATGAAAGGGTACTAGCAATAGATTTAGATCTGTTTGATGCCAGTGTGTCATTTGAGAAAAAGAACTTAAAATGAACTCTGCTTTCTTGAGGGACAGAAGTGTGGGGAAAGCTATAAAACTTTTTACTTTTGAAGAGAATAATCCTGGTGTTAGTAGGGTGAAACAAAGCAGTCAGGTGCTCCAGTTTAGGTGTGCATTTGTAGTATGGTAGCATTTGAGTATCAATTGGTAATATCACTTTGTTGGACAGCCGTGTAACAAATAGAAACTCCGATACACTTAAAAATATAAAACTGATTTTTATCAGTTGGCACCCCAGTGACCAATCTAAATTGGCTCTAACTCCACTGTACCTTATAGATTTGTGAAATGACAAAAATAGAAGGTATTGGGTTCTTGTTCTTTGCTATGACTGAGAAAAAGAGCCAGTGTCAGGAGAGTTTAATGGGCTAATCAGCAAGTTCCTCATTTAGTAATTAGAGTTATGATTTATTAGGATAAATAAATTTGAAAATAGAACAAAGTAGCCCCAGCAGCAAACTTACTCAATGGCTTCAAGATAGCTTTTAGAGGACCAGCATGTCTAAATAGTCACATAGCTGGTTCCATAATGGGAGAAGATAGGGCGATTAATCATGTTAATTAATACGTAGTATGAGTCACTCACTTGGAATAAAATTCCCTTTTATGTTTTTATGATATCTATAGACTAAGTGACATTTGAGTGGACCTGAATACTTTAGTATGTGTTTTAAGGCTAGCGTACATGCACAGTCATTCGCTGGCTGCAGTGGGCCAACTTCAGCACTCAGTTGCTCTTTTTAGGGTTACTAACTAAATATTTATAAAAAATTAAATTGGCTGTGGAGTTATTCAAATATGTATTGAGCAAATGAATACTTTGGTGGAGGAATTTATTTTTAGTAAGTTTAAATTAAGTTTAGTCAGCTTAATAAAGATGGCATTTGAACAGTAGGGCAGGAGAAACAACCATAATCAAAAGAGCATTAGAAATATTGTAAGTTGAGGGTAAGGAAGACCTTAATCAAGACCCAAAATACATTGGCCTTTAAAAAAATTTGATAAATCTGACCATAAGACATTTAAAACTTTTATTTGACTTAGCGGTACACTAAACAAAGGTTGAAAGACAAATATCAAATTGGGAGAAAATACTTGTAACATATATAAGAGACAGATACATTTAAAATTCAAACACAGCAGTGTGAAAAAGTCCAGTAGAAAAATAGGCAAAGAATATGAACAGGCAACTAGAGAAATTTTAAATTGCCAGCCTTAGCTTATACTGTATACAAAAATTAACTAAAAATGGATTAAAGACCTAAATTTAAGAGCTAAGACTTAAAAGAAAACAGAAGATCTTCATGATACTGGATTTTGACAGTGCCTACTGGATATAACACCAAAAGCACAGGCAACAAAAGAAAAAATAGATACATTGAACTTCATCAGTTGTAAAAAGTTTTGTGAGACAAAAAGTGAAAATACAACTCATAGAATGAGAGAAAATATAAATAATATATGAGATAAGGGATTAATATCCAGAATATATAAGGAAGTCCAACTTAACAGCAAAATAGCTTGGCTCAAAAATGGGCAAAGAATGAGTAGGTCTTTCTCCAAAGAAGATATTCTAATGGCCAATAAGCACATGAAAAGATGCTTAATATCATTAGTCATTAGGGAAGTGCAAATCAAAAATCAACTCATATCCCCTAGGGTGACTAATGCACGCTAGTTTTGAGCCCAGGGCCTTGTGAAACCTATATAACTCACATCTCTTTACCTTGGGAGCATATAAGTCATGCACAGATAACAATAAAAATAGCAATTTTTTCATTAAATTGAACGAGATTTTGTATTCTGTTTTTATAATAAAGCACTATGACTACAGGGGAAAGAATTTTTTCTGGTGTGGCAATGTGTTTGTTTTTTTTTTTTTTTTTTTTTTTGAGGATGTGGAGAAATTGGAATCTTTGTACATTGCTGGTGGTAGCTTAAAATGGTACAGCTACTGTTAAATACGGTTTGGTATTTCCTCAAAAGGCTAAACATAGAATTATCTATATGATCCCACAGTTCCACTCCTAGTTATATACCCAAAATAATTGAAAGGCAGGAACTCAAACAGATATTTATACACCAGCGTTCTTGAAGTGTACAATAACACAGCATTAGGTAGAAAAATCAAGTGTCCATCAACAGATGAAAGGACAAATAAAATATACATACAATAAAATATTCAGCCTTCAAAAGAATTGAAATTCTATTACATGCTACAGCATGGATGGACTTTGAGAACATTCACTAAGTGAAATAAGCCAGACACCAAAGGACAAATATTGTATGATTGCACATGTGTAAAGTACCTAGCTAGCATGGGCAAATTCATAGAGACAGAAAGTAGAATAGTTGTTGCCAGGAGCCGTTGGGTGCGGGGAGGTGGGTGGGGAGTTATTTAATGGGAACCGAGTTTCTATTTGGGAAGATGAAAAAGTTCTGTAGATGGATGGACAGTGGTGATAGTTGCACAAAAATGTGAATGTATTTAATTCCACTGCATTATACACTGAAAATGGTAAATTTTATATTATGTATATGTTATCAGAATAAAAACAATGCAAGAGAAAGATTGCCAGTACATATTGAAAGTTAAGATTAAAATGAGGTTAGTTGTCATCCTTGAGGTTAGTGACAATAATTCAATGTGGGGAAGCAAGTTTGTGGTAATTTGTAAGTTGATGCTGCTAGTATGGAGGTCAGTTTAGCAAAAAAAAAATACATATAAAAGTTGCTTATCTTTTGTATGTATTACATGAAGTTGCTAATACATTAAAAAACCAAGTTACAAGAAATACAGCATCTGTTATAAAACATCAACATATTTATGTACATTCACAACTGCATAGAAAAAGTTCTAGAATATATATGATTAAACATAATGAATTTTAAAATGAGAGTCACAATAAGATTATAATAGACATTATCAACTCGCTACCTTAAGTTTTTTCTTACTGTACTTGGCATATTTTACCTTTATAACCGGCTCCATGTCTCCATGTAACACCATTACTACAAAATAGAAAAAGCAGGCTGCCTTTGATTTAGCAATAGTTTGAGCATCACATGTTCCTATGGTCCTGTTCAGTATTACAGCAGCTGTGAAAACACCATAGGAAATTTATGATTAGTAGTGCAGTTATTACTAGTGTCTTATCAGATCTTATTGTGTATTGAAAAGGAGTTATTTGACATACCAGAAAAATATAGGTCCAAAATAAATTTTGACTTTGGTTTATGCTAAGGTGGTTTGAAAAGATGCCTATAATTAGAAAAGTTGAGTGTAAATATATTTTTTTTTAAATTTTGACTACATGTTTTATTGTATTTCACAAGATGCAAACTCTTAATTTTAAGAGCCCAATTCCTTTGATACAAGCATCCAGTATTTGGCACAAATCATCTGTTTCATACACACACGTACAATATATCATACAAACAAGTATTTTTCTGCATTTACAGCACTGAACAAGTTCAGTGAATATGGAAATCTAGTGCATATTGAAAAATGTAATGAAACTGTACTTTTTTTTTTCCAGCATATTATAGGGGTACAAATTTTAAGGTTGCATATGATGCCATTGCTCCTCCTTCCCCCCACAAGTCTGAGGTTCAAGCGTGACCATCCCCCAGACTGAGTGTAAATATTTAAACCTTTAAAAGTTAGGTTACAGTAACAGATTTAAGTCTAATCTCTGGTAGGTTACTCCCCCTTGTGCCAAAAATGGGAAATACAAGTGAATTATCATTAACCATAATTACAAAGTATAAGAGGAGGAAAAGATTGTTTTATTTCTTAAAGCAAATATACACAATTTAAAATCAAGGACAACATTTAGAACATATCAATGAATTGGTTAGAGATCTACAAGTCATAGAAATGTTAAGCGTGACAGTGATGGACAGTTTAAAATAGCTGAGGAAGAGATCACTAAAATATCTTTATGAAAATCATAGGCACACAGGCATACACAAGAAGCTAGAACTAAAACTAGATACCATTCCATTACCAAAGACTGGTTAAGAAAGAGCATTTGAAGTAACTTAGATTTCCTGAATGCTTTGAGAAAGTTTGCATTGAAGGAATGAGAGTAGGGTTAATCTTCCAGAGCAGAAGAACCAGTTGAAATGACTTCATAATGTAAAAGACTACATTTATTCTCTTACGTAAATTCATTCCTTGTTTTTAACTATTTCCAAAGATCCAAATTTTCTGTTAATGTTCAGTTTAATACAAATGTGTCTTGAACATTATGACATATATTAGTTTCACATCATAATAAATTAGATTCCAGCTTAAAAGGTTTCAGACAAATTATGTGTTAATTAAACTGAGCTATTGATTGGTGTATACAAAGCACACTCAGTGATTGTTCACTTGTTCCGAATAGTAGTTGTGTTGCCTTTGTGGGTATAATAAGTGGTTATTTTTATAAGGTTATTTAAAATAAGTCTAAGTTAAATTTGTCTCTAAAGTACATAGCTTTATGAATATAGTATAAAATGAGCTATTCATTGTCTCCTTCGACAGTTACACTGATGGAAATCTAAAGCTTTCTCCCTAGTATCATCAGTTTTTAAGGCCAATCAAAGCAGTTGGCCTGGAAGTTCATAGAGAGTGCACATACACATGCATCTGTGCCTGCACTGCAGAATTCAGTCATCAACTGGCATCCAGTCAACAAATGTATGTTGATGCCAAGTCCTGTTCTGCATCAGGGCTACAGAGATAAACACAACAAAATTGCTCTCCTGAAGGAGCTCGTGTTCTAGTAGAAGGAAAAGATAATAAATTTTGCCATACAATAGAAAGTGCTGGGTAATGTGGTAGATCTGTGTTAGGGCCACTCAGAACAAAGGAGGAGGAACACCCAGCCAACGCCTTAAATATGGAACCTTCTACCTTTTTTATTTTAATAGTAAAACCAAAATTACCTCTCAATAGAATTTTATATTTGTATTAATTAAGCTCAGTCAGTTATTAGTTTCCAATTATATGTGTAGATTGAAGGGACAGTATAAGAAATATTAAATCTGTAATATACTGTGGAAGGCCATTCGTATGAGTGTGTCTTTTAGGGTATGAGTGGAACTGATTGAAAAATAGTGTAAATATAATATGCTGAAGTCTTGCCTGAAAGGTGGTTTAGTTTCCTGTCATTGATCTTATCCATATTCCACTCAGTTCTCTATGTTGGGCTATATTTTAAAATTGTGTTTTGGTTATCTTTTCTTTTTAAAAGATTAAAAAAATACATCTTTTTAGAAGTTTTTAAAGTTAAAAGGAACCTCGGAGGTCCTCCAGTCTGTTTTTTCATAACCAGCAAGGGGTGCCAGAATCACACAAAGGACTTTTACAAGTCCTGCATGTGCCTAGACCTCCATGGGTTCATTAGATCTGGGTTGGAGCTTAGGTATCTATATATATTTTTATATCTTCAGAGGTAATTCTGATAGGCAGTCTGTTGAGAACTAATACTCAAAATCAAACCTTTTAATAGAGAAAACCTGGTCTTCGGAGATGTCACTTGCCCAACAGTCCCGTAAGTAGGGTCAGCTGATTTCCACACTAATCTGTAACCTTTCACAAAATTGCAAAAGTCTGTCCTCAAAGTAGATAAACCTATTAAGTATGTTTAGATTTTGTTGTTTTATTTCTTTATGGTGATGTGCATTAGTCTTCTATTTGGGGATGTTCGCTTTGCTTGAAGGGCAATACTGAAGAACTTTTAAGCTTTTCTATTAATTTTTCAAGTTTATAAATGGATTTTGGCAGCACCAAAACAAAATCGGAAACACCTTGCACCTCCTCTCCAACTTGCTACTTCTGCTTGTTATTAAAGGCAGGAGAAAATCCCCAGAAATAACAAAAAGTAAGGATAATTTCATAGGGGAATAAGAACTAATTTAATTGTGCAGTAAATAAAAATAAAGAATTGGTTTCATTTTGAACATTAATCAAGATGCCCCTAAGTTATATGTGAAAGACCTTTGAAAACAGATATATGAGACCTCAATCTCTACAAAAAAAATAAAAATTAGCTGGGTGTGGTGGCATGCATCTGTAGTCCCAGCTACTCAGAAGGCTGAGCTGGAAGGATGACTTGAACCCAGGAATTCGAGGCTCAAGTGATCTGTGATTGTGCCACTGCACTCCAGCCTAGGTGACAGCAAGATCTTGTCTCTAAACTTTTTGTTTTTTTAGACAGAGTCTCACTTTGTTGCCTAGGATAGAGTGCCATGGCATCAGCTAGCTCACAGCACCCTCAAACTCCTGGGCTTAAATGATCCTCCTGCCTCAGCCTCTCGAGTAGCTGGGACTACAGGCATGTGCCACCATGCCCAACTAACTTTTTTTTTCTATATATTTTTAGTTGGCCAATTAATTTCTTTCTATTTTTAGTAGAGACATGGGGTCTTGCTCTTGCTCAGGCTGGTGGTCTCGAACTCCTGAGCTCAAGTGATCCGCCAACCCATGGCCTCCCAGAGTGCTAGGATTACAGACGTGAGCCACATGCCTGGCCTAAAACTATTTTTAAAGCTGGGGTATATAGTCTATAATTGATTGCCCCGTAGATATATAATATATATAATAACCAATATATAATAACCAATAATATAACCAACAGTAGAATTTTGACAAGGAAAAAATTTATCATTTTATTCAAGTTTTTTAATACTTGTCTATGAATCCAGAACAGAAGGCTGAAAATAATGGGGGCATTATTCCACACTAAAGGACCCTCCTCTAAAATGTATACCTTACAAAAAGAAAAATGTCTTAAGCCTTCTGAGCTGATGATCATGTTTAATAAACACACCCTTGAAATGTATGTAGAACAGCTACAAGAGCCACACTTCAGAGAGCTTTTATTCCTAGTTCTTTGACCATGATAGGAGTGGTGTGAAAAGACTGAAAAGGGAATCCCTTTTCAGCAAGCTGACTAGTACTGTATAGACAGTCTTGAAAATCTTCAAGAAATGAGTGTGTATGGGAAATTAAAGCTGCTTTAGAAGGTGTTCATATTTAGTCTTTGACCAGTATTGTACAAAATGTGAACATCTTGAATAGTCCAGTGTGAATGTTAGCAAATGGTCTTTTTTTAAATACTCTTCCATTAATGTCACTGTATTAATAACATTCCATGGAATGAAAATAATCAATTTGTGCCTATTTTCTTGTTGGTGGTCATTTGGTTTGTTTCTACTTTTGTGCTAAAATAAAGCAAGCACAATGCTGCTATGATAACTGTTAAATGTTTCTTCTGATTTATATATATCAGTTTCTCTAAGGGTATATAAAGGGAATTACTGGGTCATGAAGTGTTTGTCTTCAATTTATTTTTATAATGCCAAATTACTTTCCCAGTGTGGTTGTATCAATTTATTTTCCACCAGGAATATTAAGTAAATGTTCTCATTACTCCTTGCCAACATTTGGTATTGTCAGACTTTTAAATTTTTGCCCATATGGTAAATGTAACAGGATACGATATCTTGCTTTATATTACATTTTCCTGATTATTAATAAAATGTTGAGCATCTTTCCTTGGATTTCTTAGCCATTCAAGTTACCTATCTGAGAAATATGTCTTATACATTTTTCCATTGGATAGTTTATCTTTTATTTATAGTTCTTTAAAATATTCTTGTTCATGATACTGTGGATGTAGTTGTTTTGCATTTTGTAATATTAGAAATCTTCTTGATATCAAAGATATCTTACTATGGTTTTTTTCTAAGCTTAATGATTTAAATATATATATAAAACCTTAAGTTGCTTTTGTTTTTGTTTATTTATTTATTTTATTTATTTATTTACTTATTTTTGAGACAAAGTCTTGCTCTGTTGCCAGGCTAGAGTGCCGTGGCATCAGCCTAGCTCACAGCAGCCTCCAACTCCTGGGCTCAAGCAATCCTTCTGCCTCAGCCTCCCAAGTAGCTGAGACTACAGGCATGCACTACCATGCCCAGCTAATTTTTTCTGTATGTTTTTAGTTATCCAGCTAATTTCTTTCTATATATTATAGAGACGAGGTCTCGCTCTTGCTCAGGCTGGTCTTAAACTCCTGACCTTGAGCAGTCCTCAGGCCTTTTTTCGCCTCTCAGAGTGCTAGGATTACAAGTGTGAGCCACCACGCCCAGCCTGGTTTTTTGTTTTGTTTTAAGTGTAAGTTTTTTACGTATAGCAGGGCAAATCCTGCTAGCTTTGTTTTTCTTCTGGAATTTATAGAATCTTCAGTATTTATATTAGTAGTTTGTGAAATAATATTAAAAAAATATTATTAGGGGTCAGGCATGGTGACTATAATCCTAGAACTTTGGGAGACTGAGGCGGGAGGATTGCTTGAGGCCAGGAATTTGAGACTTGTCTGGGCAACAAAGGGTGACCCCATCCTTACATTAAAATTTACAAAATAAAGTTTTTTACAAATGCTGTTGGGGCTTTGATTACAATTGTATTCAATCTATATAGATTTGAAACAGCAGCTTTAAAAGAATTTCCGTGGTGCAGTGGCTCACGCCTGTAATCCTAGCACTCTGGGAGGCCGAGGCGGGCAGATTGCTCGAGGTCAGGAGTTTGAAACCAGCCTGAGCAAGAGCAAGACCCTGTCTCTACTATAAATAGAAAGAAATTAATTGGGCAACTAATATATATAGAAAAAAATAGCCGAGCATGGTGACACATGCCTGTAGTCTCAGCTACTTGGGAGGCTGAGGCAGAAGGATCTCTTGAGAACAGGAATTTGAGGTTGCTGTGAGGTAGGCTGCCTCCACAGCACTCACTCTTGCCTGGGCACCAAAGCGAGACTGTCTCAAAAAAAAAAGAATTTCCGTGTATGTTGTATAATATATCTTTTATTTCTAAATATTATGAGTGGGGGTTTTTTGTTTATTTTTACTATTAAAAGGGTTCTCTTGGTGCTAATGATCTTTAAATGCTACAGAGATAGCTCATTGCTTTATATATTTAGTTATAAAAGGAACGTATGTGGTTCTAAAACTGAACATTTAAGTATAAAAATTCAAAATAAGAGTCTCCTCATTTATCACATTCTTTGCCCATTCTGGAGGGGCCACTGTGGTGCAAAGGCCATTGCCATGTTTAGGTAGGTTTGTACTATGCTCTTAAATGTTTTTCACCTTATTTTATGAGACATAAATTAAGTCCTGTAGAATTGTATTGTCCTCTCATCCTAATTAATGGAAACTATTTGAATATGTGGTTAAAATATAACTGTGTTTCAGACAGCATTACTAGTAGAAAGTGGTACGTTTTGAATCAGACATGAGTATGGCTTATTATGTTTTGTGACTTCAAGCAAGTTTTATGATCTTTGTTTTCTCACCTATGAAATAGGGACATTAAAATGCCTACTCATTATTCCACATAGTCAAATACTTACTGAGCACCCTTTAATGTGATCCCTTGTAAAGAGTTCAAAAAGATTACTTGCATCAGGTACCTGACACATGGGAGATACTGTTTGATATTTATTCCAGTTTCTTCTCTTTGGGTAATTTTTTCAGCCTCATTATCTTCTTTTTATTTAGAATCTACATCAGGAGACAAATCTGTATCACATTCTTGCACAACTCCTTCCACATCTTCTGCCTCTGGACTGAATCCGACATCTGCGCCTCCCACATCTGCTTCAGCAGTCCCTGTTTCTCCTGTTCCACAGTCACCAATACCTCCATTACTTCAGGACCCAAATCTTCTTAGACAGTTGCTTCCTGCTTTGCAAGCCACGCTGCAGCTTAACAATTCTAATGTGGACATATCTAAAATAAATGAAGGTAAATTTTCATAGTAAAAATTTTTGAAAATATGTTTGCATTGTGCAAAATTATATAATTAGTGAAATTCCCCAGTTAGGAATAGTCTTTTTTTCCTCTCGAAATTCAGGTTTGAACTTCTTTTTTTGAAATTTGGAATTTATATCCCCCGTAGTTGTTTAAGACCGTCGGTAGTATAATTGAGTTAGTAATGCTTGCATCTTCTGTATATTTTTCAAGATTTGCCATATATTTATGGAGAGGAGCCATTCTGTGTTCTTTATGTGTATTATTTTTAAGTAAAAACAATGTAAAGAACATTTGTTAACATTAGTGTAAAAGTTTTTTATTTCTAGTATATTTCTTCTAGACGTATGGGGATAAATAATTACAGTATTAAAAATATTCTAATTACTAGAATAGTAGGATTCATGTAGTTAAGTAAAATACGTGAAAAAATTCTGAGAAAGGAGGTAGGTACTGAATAAAGTTTTGCAATTTTCCTGGTTAATTGCATTGTTTAATTCCACCCTTGTTTTTCAATATTGTACTAAAGTGTTTAGGTAGCCACCTCGAAAGAAGTCTCAATAAAAGTGGATATGGTTTTAATTTTGAAAACATTCAGATTTAAGCATTAAATCCTAAGCGCAATTTTCTGTTTAGATTAATCAGTTTCTTTTTGTGTATGTTTTCACATAGTATATTTAACAGCAGTGTTAAGTGGTTAAGTTCTTTTTTAATACTAGAAATAAAACTAGTTGGTCATTATTTTTATTGTCCTCAACTTTTTTGTATTTTGACTTTATTCTCTAAGATAACTGCAGATTTTCTTCTTTGATAGGTAAATGTTTCACTTAGGCAAAATGGGGCCTTTAAAAACAGTTTGAGGGAACAATATCACAAGATAATGTCAATGATAAAAGATCTTATGCATCAAAATACATGATATTCCTATGCACCAGCTTTTTTATATCCATTTTTAAAAGACTATTGAGGTAGATGTTGATGTACAGTTTGAGTGGCCAGCTCATCTAAAAAAGCAGTCACATGAAATAGCAACCATTTATCCAGTTAATTCCAAATAACGTACGGAGCACTTTACTTACATATGTATAGGTTTCTGTCATAATGGGAAATTCTGTCAATATGCTTTACTGTTTTTAAAAAGTCTCTTGGGGGGATTTCATTTAACTGAACATCTTAATTTATTAGTTTAAAGGAAACTCTGTTAGTTTATCTTTGTTATAAACCTATTAAGTTTTTTTTTTCTCTGCCTCAAGACATTGCAAATTTTTAGATTTCATTATATTACTCCTATCTTTGAGGCTTTTGAGAGTTCTGGTTTTAAACACTTGAGTTTTTTCTGGGTTTTCTTTGAGCTTTTGAGTTACTAATACCACATATGCCTCTGTTTTTATTTGAATTTAGGGAATAATGTGTTTTTAGTTCTTACAGCAGCTGTGACACAAGCCTCGCTGCAGTCTATAATTCATAAGTTTCTTACTGCTGGGCCGTCCGCTTTCAACATCACGTCTCTGATTTCACAGACTGCTCAGCTCTCTGCACAAGGTATTTATGCTCTGATACTGCTGGAATAGTGGCTTGAGTTTGTTTGACAATTAATGGCAGGTGTGCGGGTTTGTTTTGTTGTTGTTTTGGCTTTTTTTTAGTTTTTGAAGAAGTTTAGTTTTTGATGAGATTTACGTTATTGGCTACAGTAATTTTATGTTTGGTTTTCATGACGCTAGCATACACAGTAGTATTTTTATTTCCTTTTTAACTTTAGATGAAGTGAGCTTTGACATTTGTCCTAATGTATTGCTATCAAATCTGTAGTAATGTATATATTTAATTCAGTTTTTAAGTTGTTAATGAAATGTTTTACTCCAAAGCTGAAAGTAAACTGTTGACATACCTGTATCTTTGAAACATTGCATGTATCTGAAGAGTTGAGGTTTGAGTCAGGTTGATGTTAGATGGTGTTTGACCAGAAGATGTGAAATGCTCAGTTCCTACCTTGAACTAACTATTCCTCTTCATGAAGATATCCACATGGGGAGGAATATACATAGGAACACATGGGAAGTGAACGGGTCACTTTGTCAGAAAGCTGAGAAACTGAGCAGGAATACCTGGTCTGGAGTGGAGGTATAATGGTACAAAGAGTCATACAACTCTCTGACTAGCCTCACGAGCAGGAGACTGCAGCAGGTAACTCTGCTTACATGTAGAATAAGAAAGAAGAAATAAGGATGTTGAGGAGGCCTTCATGTGAGACAAGGTTTAGGTTTAGCTCTCTTTTTCAGCCTCAAAAAGGAGTGTGTACCACACCAGGTGTGCTTACCTCTTAACACACAGCTCATTGAGCCAGTGTGGGGGATAGGGTGTGAAGAGTGAGGCAGAGATCTTCATCTCATATATTACAAAGGTTTTTTAGGTTTTTTGTTCTTGAATTTAATTGCTTCATTCTTTTACAGCCCAGCCATCTAATCAGTCTCCAATGTCTTTAACATCTGATGCATCATCCCCAAGATCCTATGTTTCTCCAAGAATAAGCACACCTCAGACTAACACAGTCCCTATCAAACCTCTGATTAGTACCCCTCCTGTTTCATCACAGCCAAAGGTATGTCTCTTTGGAGGGAAATTTGGAAGCAGAACTACTTACTTTTCGAAAATTATTGTTTTAGGATCTGTATTTTAGAAAAGGTCCTCTAAGAATGAAGTGAAATGAATGACAGGTGAGTGATAGCTGATGCAGGTTAAAGTTTCTGAGTACACTGATGGGTAAAGGGGGGACTTGAGTCTGGGCTACTTTTTATACACCATCTGAGCCCATTCCCTATTGGCTTTGGGATTTGTGGTATGAAGAGCCAGGATAAAGAAGATATACTGAGTCAGTCTTAATATTTATAGAATTTTCAAACTCTAAAAGACATGAGAGAATATGTTTTCCAGTGTTTTTTCATACTTTTATTTAAAAAGTTAGTTTCTGTACTAAGAGCTTTTATGTGTATTATATTTGACCTTCACATGAGAATCACCTACCTCATTTAATAGATAAAATTAAACTTTCATTTAAGTCTAGTTTTTTGTGGTAGAATCAGAATTTGAAATCTAGGTCTTTGTGAATATATAACTTATTTTACCAAGCTGTACTGCATGTGTGTTTGTCCAAGCAAAATCTTACATGGGTGGCTCCTTAGAGCACAGTTAGAAAATTGCTGGTCTGTTCTTACCTATGAACAGGGCCGTAGAATGCTATAGTAAATTTTATATCACATTATTTGAGTCTTGTCCATAATTCATAAGTAAATTCCACTTGTACTCATTCTTTGCTTTTTAACATGCCGCTAGTAAAACATTGAAAGGTTTGGAGTTCACTGTGATAAGTTGTGATATTTTTTTTTAATTCCTAATGGCAACTGCTAGGGAATTCTTTTTAGTACTTATGAAACAAAGAATGCTAAGGAATTCTTTATTCAAACAATATCTTAACCAGAAGCCAAAAAATAAAATGCATTGAAACATAGCTTGAAAGTGATAGTAGGCTAACTTTTAGGTGTTCTTATTTTTCAACTCTTCCCTCCCTTGGCCATTGATCTATATTGTTTTAGGACCATTCTATATTGATTTTTTTTCTTAATTCCAAGTTACAGTTGTTAGTTTATAATGCAGTTCCTTGTCATTTGCCTGTACTTTGGGGCAGGTGAGGAATTAAAATGTGAGTTTCTGCAAAAAGAGACCTTATTTTTAGAGCTTAGAACTTATCTTCGGAGTGGTATTTTAAGAGTACAATAGATAGTAGCTAAAAGTGAAATGAGTGGTAGTAGTTTTACAGTCAGTTTCTTGCATTCAAAAAACCTTTTCAAGGTGTTTTAAAAAAATAATTCGACATAAGCTTATGTAATGTAGAACTTACTAAAGTGTACTTTTTAAAAAAGACTTTTGACTAGAATTGATAGATAATATTCAGAAGTAGCAGGACTTTCCAGATTTGTTTGTGAGAATTATTGATCATTCAGAACAAACAAACAGAAAACTAGCAGCTAGAGGATGTGACTTAATCACAAAAGGCTGCATCTGCCTTTGTGCCTTAATTTGGGGCTTGTATTTGAACTGCTTGTTTTCTCTGCCTGTGGCATCTGAATATAAGTAGCCTATGTATCCCCTTGACCTCTTGGTCTACGTAGACTCTGTAGGGTAGCATCTTTGAAAAACTCTTTGGTTGAATTTGTGTAGTTCATAGATCAATCTATATATTTCTCCGTATGTGGTTGAAATCTGAGCAGCTTTGTTTGTATGATGCGGTAACATAGATATTTACTTTTACTGATATAAAAATAACAACATGCTGTGTTAGGAAGGTAACTTTATGGCATTGGGCCATGTAACAAAAATAAATCTAATTTTTTAGTTAAATAATTTGTTTTGTTAAATTTTGTTAAATAATTTGTTTTGTTAAATAGTTAAGTTTCAGAACTTAACTGTCTTCTAGCTATGTGACCTTTGGCAAGTCCTTTGTTTTCATTTCTTTAAAACTCCAGATTTTGCAGTGTTTATAGTTACTGACTAGATTTGTGGTGAGAGTATGGGTTGGATTTGAGGGCCTAAACAATAATTTACCCAATTAAATGTTTGTATCACTAATATTAATCTTATAAAACAAGACAGCCCTGCTCTCTTAATCACTAGAGAGT
This sequence comes from Mirza zaza, assembly GCA_008750895.1. Classification (NCBI taxonomy): domain Eukaryota; kingdom Metazoa; phylum Chordata; class Mammalia; order Primates; family Cheirogaleidae; genus Mirza; species Mirza zaza. Next base: position 42,336 of record VSMD01106992.1, read on the forward strand.
AAAAATAATAGGAAAGTTTCATTGGTACTAGAACTTCTGCTTTAGTTTCCATGCTATTTGCCTATATGATAGAAGCCTGTCTCACCCACCAGATTTTGACATTTCAGGTCAGTACTCCAGTAGTTAAGCAAGGACCAGTGTCACAATCAGCCACACAGCAGCCTGTAACTGCTGACAAGCAGCAAGGTCATGAACCTGTCTCTCCTCGAAGTCTTCAGCGCTCAAGGTAAGTTGATACTGTGTACTGAGATACATTATCTTCTTTATTATGGCACACTGCCGTGTTTGACTATGATATAATAGAATTTAATATTGGAAGAATCCTTGAGTAGCCTAACGAAGTTTCATGTATTATAAAATTTACAAAAACAGATCTTATATACAACAAGTATATCATTGTCTTTAGTAGTGAAGCTTGGGTTATTTTGAAGAAAGTGAATCTTTAAAATTTTACTTAGAATATGATGGAACTAAAAATATAAATAATACTTATGCAAAAGGGGCACATGATTTTACAATATTTTGTTGGAATTACATCACTTTTTAACCTCTTGATAGCAGTTTTGAGTTGAGTATATTGGTGAAGCTGAAAATTTCACATTGAAAACTTGGGCCAGTGTTTCCCAACTGGTATATGTCAGGCTTTCCCAATAGCTTCAACTCTGACCCTATACGGATTGCTTTTTAGATAGTTAAATAGCGCTGTATTATGTTGTCACTTTTCTTTGTGTTGACAATACAACCTTAAATGAAATTTGTTGAATGAATAGTTTTCATTTGATTGATTTTCCTATTTTTATTTCGTGCTATGAGTTGGCAAAATAATTTAACTGTTGTTTTTGTTGTTTTTTAAACAAGCATTTCAGAACTTAGACATCCAAATGGGAGTTGTTCCCTTCAAAATAATCACCTTGGGAAGCTGTCTGCTTACTCCAGCAGTGTTGCCATTGTTCAGAACATTTTTGGGAAATTTTTCTTTTAAATTGTCTTTAGAGGCTGCAGTATTATTTTAAATATCCTCAGTGATGAAAACTCTTCATCCTTTGGGAGATTTAGTTTTTGGAAATAACTGAAATTCATTCAAAGCCAAGTCTGGTGAAGCAGGTAGGAAATCAGCTAGGGTGATTAAATTTTTTGGTTCTCACCACCATATCCCCAAACGCTGGCCCAAACCATTGAGTTTAAAAGAAGATAAACAATCTCAGAGTGTTTTTGGTCTTGTTTTGCCACTCTGCTGTCCAATAAAATGCCTGTACTTTTCCTTCATATTTAGCAGAACAGTCAACGGCAATATATATTTTTCCCCTCTTTATCTAGATGTATGTGAACGTGCTAGAATTATGTGGTCTTCAGATGTGACGTGCTAGACAGCTGTTAAATGTGCCCATTTCTTAGTTATATTCTTCATAGTGCTTGTGGTGTGCAAAATGAATAGGTCTGCTGTGACAGTTGGAGAGTCACAGTTCTTTTACTGTTGACTCTGACAGTAGTGTTAAAAGGGCTCTTTTTTCCCCAAAGTGTATTGAGAAATACATGATGGTATACTTTGGATTGTTAATTCTGTTTGATGTTAAAAATAACAAATTTTTCTTAAGAATTTATATCTTTTAAATTAAAACAAGTTACCAACAAGCAATTTCTAAGATACCCCAAAACTGCTTTTAAACATACTACACATTCAATTCTGTTTTCTAGTAGCCAGAGAAGTCCGTCACCTGGTCCAAATCATACTTCTGGTAGTAATGCATCAAATGCAACAGTTGTACCACAGAATTCATCTGCCCGACCTGCGTGTTCATTAACCCCTACGCTAGCTGCACACTTCAATGAAAATCTCATAAAACATGTTCAAGGATGGCCCGCAGATCATGCAGAGAAGCAGGTATGTTACCTCATTGACAGCCCATGCTTTGCCTTTGAGTAACTCGCAAAATAGGACTTCATTCAACTTTTAGAAAATCTAATCTAGACCACTTTATGTTCAAGCTGTATTTAAAATAACTAGTTGCTAATTTGATTATCTGTAGACATTTTATAAAATATTTGATATATATTTATAAAGTAGTTAATAATTTTCTGTGGTTTCACAAAGTAATTTTTTTATATGTTATTTATTCTTTTTTTGTAGAGCCAGGGTCTGGCTATGTTGCTCAGGTTCACCTCAAACTCCTGGACTCAAACTATCCTCTTTTACTCCCCAGAGTGTTGGGGATAGTATTATTATAGCTACTGTTACCAAATACTTAGCATTTAGCTCGGTGCTAAGGCCTGTATATTTATTTTCTTTGCTGCTTAAAACTGCTAAGCAGTGCAGATAATGAGTTTTCCAATTTACTGTTGTGCTTTTGCCGGTCAGCCACTCTGATAGTTTCAGAATCCGTTATCTCACTTCAGAACTTTATCTCACTTCATTGTTCACAGTTACACATCGAACTCCTTGTTCTACTACTTCCTCCCCTCCTCACTACTGTACTTGACTAGTATTTAAAAAAAAAAAAACAACTATTAATCTCATATGTCTCTCCCAGTAGACTAGCAACTAGAAGTCAGGTGACATTTTTTTCTTCGGGATGGGAGATTTTAGGACATTGTAGGTTACTGCCATTTGTCTCTTTTTATTAGATAACTGACCATATGGGGTATTCTGAATGTCAGCAGAAGATATGTTACGTGTGTCATGATACAGGAGTATAGTGAGGCTCTTTGATCAATATTATACATGAACTTGCAGGAATGACAGGCTCTTTGGCTAACCCGGAATCTTTTATTAACCACAAATTATGAGTCCTTTCCTGGTGCTATAACTATCCTGAGATTGGAAATGGTATTTTTTAGAGAAACCTGATGGGGAGATCTTAAAAAAGAAGTACCTTCCATCATTAGAGACGTTTTCTTAGAATCCCTTTTCTTCTTAATTTCTCCAGTATTTTTGTGTCTTTAAAGCAGAGGGATTTATTCTATAATCTTGGTGTAAAGAAATTTAATATGTTAATGTGATTTGTAATATATTTCATATGATCTTTATTCCTTTAATCATAGGCATCAAGATTACGTGAAGAAGCCCATAACATGGGAAGCGTTCACATGTCAGAAATTTGTACTGAATTAAAAAATTTAAGATCTTTAGTCCGAGTATGTGAAATTCAAGCAACTTTGCGAGAGCAAAGGTAAGTTTTTAACTGAAATAAATATTTGTTTCTTAGAATTGTGTATCTTAACTCAAAATAAAGAACATAAATGAAATTTTGTGATTTTTTTTTTTTTTTTTTTTTTTTTTTGAGACAGAGTCTCACTGTGTTGCCCAGGCTACAGTGCCGTGGCGTCAGCCTAGCTCACAGCTACCTCAAACTTGTGGGCTCAAGCGATCCTCCTGCCTCAGTCTCCCAGGTAGCTGGGACTACAGGCATGCACCACCATGCCCGGCTAATTTTTTGTATATATTTTTAGTTGACCAATTAATTTCTTTCTATTTATAGTAGAGACGGGGTCTCGCTCTTGCTCAGGCTGGTTTTGAACTCCTGACCTTGAGCTATCCTTCCGCCTCCAGGTGTGAGCCACTGCGCCTGGCCTATTTGTGAAATTTAAAGTTCTCTTTGCTATATATTGTATCATGTTGTGTAACTATTTTCATAATTTAATATTTCTGGTGACGGATAAGGCATGTCGATTTTATTTTTCTTAACTCATGGTAAATACTTCATTAGGCTTCTTCCCTTATAACTCCATAAGCTACAATAATATATTATTTAAAAAGTAAAATGTTGGCCGGGCGCGGTGGCTCAAGCCTGTAATCCTAGCTCTCTGGGAAGCCGAGGTGGGCGGATCCTTTGAGCTCAGGAGTTCGAGACCAGCCTGAGCAAGAGCGAGACCCCATCTCTACTATAAATAGAAAGAAATTAATTGGCCAACTAATATATATAGAAAAAATTAGCCGGGCATGGTGGCACATGCCTGTAGTCCCAGCTACTTGGGAGGCTGAGGCAGCAGGATTGCTTGAGCCCAGGAGTTTGAGGTTGCTGTGAGCTAGGCTGACACCATGGCACTCACTCTAGCCTGGGCAATAAAGAGAGACTCTGTCTCAAAAAAAAAGAAAAAGTAAAATGTTGACCGCAAGTAATTATAAATGTTCCCTTTTGAGGTTAAAACTCTTCCTAAAAGGTATTTATTTTAGTTGAAATTTCAAATTACTGTTTATTTTTTTAGTTTTTGTTTTTTTATTTTTTATTAAAAGAATTTTTTCTTTTTTTCTCCTGAGCCCTAGTGCTATATCAGATTACTATTTATATTGTCCTTGTACCACCAATAGATTCCTTGGAAATTACAGAAAGAATTTGTCCAGCAAGTTTAGTGATGTAGTGTACGTGTTATTTTAATTTTTTTCACCTAGACTCTTGTCTCATATTTATTAACCTACTATTTGCTCAATTAGAATATCTAAGTCACAATAAATAGCATAGGTTTTTTAAAATTTTGAATGCTTATTAATTATAAAATTGAGGACAAACTTTCAATAGCTTCATGTCCTGTGTGTATAAGTTACTGGGTTACAGGTTGAATTACTCTTGTCATGAAATCACAAACATTGAATAAATACCAAATGGGAATTCATGGTAAATTTGGAAAAGTGAGGTGTTTTTTTTGTTTTTGTTTTTTTTTTTGTCTGTTTTTGTTTGTAATTATTAAAGTTTCTGGAAGTACTTTTTGAATATCAGATACAATTTTTTTCACTATAGGATTTCTCTGAAAGTAGTTCCAACATGCATAAAACTTCATTTCGGCTTGCTAGACAGATCATTGACTTTTAGGAAATTACATTATTCATTCTTGCATCTTAGGAAAACAGTATATACAAATATCAAGCCAATATGTATGATTATGCCTAATTCACAAGTAAAGGCAGTAAATACCATGGTTCACAGAAGAGAGAGGTCTAAAGGGGAAACATTCTGTGAAGTTTATGGGAATCTAGTTAACTGGGGGATTTGTGTTTTATTTTTTTGTTTTAAACATACAGCGTATCAGTTGAACTTTTATTTGGCTCCATTTTCATGTACCTACATCTACACTGAGAATTATTTTTCTAAATGATTACCCTCTTACACTACTAGTTAATGCTAATCTTACTGTATTAGTGGGTTTATCTTATGTTTAATATCTACTGCTTTTTAAAAAATATGTGATTCAGTATATAGAGTAACAAATTTTAAATCACTATATTCAGAGTAATTACTGAGAAATTGCTAGAAAATGAAAACATTCTTTTGTCATCTGGACACTTTAATATATGTATCATGTATTAAAATGGTTATTTTGTCTTAAGTGTAAACTAAAACAGTTTTTAATTTAGTCTTAGTTATTTTAAGACATTTTTGTAGTTAAAAGCTTGGTTTTTCTGTAACATTTATGTACATATAAATTCTAATGTCTGCTTTTATTTTTCAGGATACTATTTCTGAGACAACAAATTAAGGAACTCGAAAAGCTAAAAAATCAGAATTCCTTCATGGTGTGAAGATGTGAATAATTGCACATGGTTTTGAGTACAGAAACTGTAAATCTGTTGCCCAATCTTAACATTTTTTGAGCTGCATTTAAGTAGACTTTGGACCGTTAAGCTGGGCAAAGGAAATGACAAGGGGACGGGATCTGTGAGAGTCAATTCAGGGGAAAGATACAAGATTGATTTGTAAACCCTTGAAAATGTAGATTTCTTGTAGATGTATTCTTCACGTTGTAAATATGTTTTGTAGAGTGAAGCCATGGGAAGCCATGTGTAACAGAGCTTAGACATCCAAAACTAATCAATGCTGAGGTGGCTAAATACCTAGCCTTTTACATGTAAACCTGTCTGCAAAATTAGCTTTTTTAAAAAAATTTTGGGGGGGTTAATTTATCATTCAGAAATCTTGCATTTTCAAAAATTCAGTGCAAGCGCCAGGCGATCTGTGTCTAAGGATACAATTTTGAACCATATGGGCAGTGTATAAAATATCATGAAACAACTGTTTCCACACTTGCACCTGATCAAGAGCAGTGCTTCTCCATTTGTTTTGCAGAGAAATGTTTTTCATTTCCCGCGTGTTCCATTTCCCTCTTGAAATCCTTGATCTGATTTTATCCATTTTTTAAAGCTCCTCTTTTTCTCCTTTCTTAAGGCACTGTTGCTATGGCACTTTTCTATAACCTTTTCATTCCTGTGTACAGTAGCTTAAAATTGCAGTGATTGAGCATAACCCACTTGTTTGTATAAATTATTGAAATCCATTTGCACCCTGTAAGAATGGACTTAAAAGTACTGCTGGGCATGTGTGCTGAAAGTACATTGATTGCTCAAGTGTAAGGAAATGGCCCAATGAACATGGTCGTGGGAGGGGAAAGAGGAAACAAAGCTAGTCAGATGTGAATTGTATCTGTTGTAATAAACATGTTAAAACAAACAAAAATTGTTATTTTTCTTTTCCTTCGGTCAATGCATATTAGAATTTGAACTACCTGGGGATTCTTTATCAGAACTATTCTTGTTGAATATTTATACTTAATTGAAATAATTCCTTATGGGAGGTTTTTCTTTAAAGCATATTAACAGGAAATTGTGTATAAGATATTTAATGAAACATGAAATTCAACAAGAATGATTAAGTCACTTCCCAAGTGGTTGTCATTTGTTAAACCCTGGTTTACCTGTCTTGCTATTATGACATTTCATTTTGAAGGATGTTTGTGTTGTAGCTAACTGTTCAAGTCTGGTGCTGACTGCTGTTCTTAGCCATCACAAAACGCTAAATTTGTGTAATTGGAGCTTCCTGCTGTTATCTGAAAATGGTAGGAAAGCTCAGCTTTGTATATTGTTTCCTAAAGTATATTAAAATAAAAAAAGGAACTATTGCTACTATAAAATTACCTTGACTTTTTTTGTTTGCTAAGTTATTAGTCATGTGGTCTTAGTTTAACACTGCCAATATTGTATCAAATCACAACAGATTTCTGTATGCAAAAGAAATTTTTGTGTGTGTGTGTTTTTTTTCCTACCCTAAAGATTATTTTAACTTCATAATCTTAACATCTGATTTACAGGGTTCCCCCCTCCCATCCGTTGAGGCAGATACGTGCTTCCAGAACAGCCAGCACCAAGGGCTCATTTTCGATGTTAGACATCAACATCAATGTTACCAGATTCTGGAATACTAAAATTTCAAAAATGCCCTTGTGCTTTAAGCGTATAGAAGTTAATGCTTAAACTTCTCAATAAATTTTAAAAGTAAACTGTAAGCAATAGTATTGTTGGTGTTTTCTGAAATATAAAAATGTTCCAGTGTAAATAAGAGGAATTGAAATCTTATGCTGGAAGCTGATTTTTTCTTGTAACCTAAGAATTTTTTTTAAATGTATGAAAAGTCATGAATTATATCACCATGAAATGTTCATGCCTGTGAGATTGTTAATGTTAACATTTGCTGACCTTAATTAGTGCATGTAAATGAAACCCCAAAGAGCTGTAATAAGCTAAAACCCTTACTGTATCTTTTCTAGAAAGAAGTGAGCGATTTGTGACTTAATAGGCGAATGTTTCCTGATCAGATGGCAACTTGTGATGTAGGCAGATTTGAATTTGATTCACTAATGGCTTTTTGATGCTGTTGCTCTTTTCCTTTGTTTTCAAAAAATGTTTACATTTTGAAATAGTCACATATTTAGAAGATGTCTAATGTGAAATTTCTTAGTAAATTTTTAAATGCAGAAAATTAAAATTTTTGTAATGTTTGATCCACTTATGATTCTGTAGTAAAATATTTTAAATATTGCACTTTAATACAGACATGATGTCCAGCTCCTAACCTACTTAAGGTAACTAGGGAACGTCTATTAAAATAGGCATAATATCCTGATATACTCCTTATCTAGTTGGCCTGTTGTCATAGATTAGAACATGTACTTTGGTTCAGATGATTTCAAGATAGAAATACAGAATAGTCCGTAGGGAACTTGAGAGTTTTTCTGTTTTAAAAGATTAGTAGTCTTCCTTCCAACCTTAAAAACTGTTATTGTAACAAAATATTAATATGAAGGTAAGTCTGTTAGAAATTTCCATGAAGAACCAGCTTTTGTACTTTTCCCCCATTTTCTAACTAGTTTTAAAACTTGGAGTAAAATTCCAGATTTTAAGCACATTGAAATTTCAACTCCATGCTCCAACCCCCTTTCAAGACATTCTGCTGCTTTTAATTGCTCAAGTGAGTGGTTTTATATTTCTTATGAATCTTTTATGTTTCACAATTGTAAAATCTTGAGAAGGAGGTGCTTAAAACTTTACAAAGAATTGTTACCCCATTTCAAAAACAGTTTCTTGTTCTGTTTAAACACCAGCTTAGCTTTAAGGGACTATTTTAAAAAGGAGCGGGCAGGGTGAGAAGTAATCCACCCTGCCTACTATAACTGCTAGTTCAGAACTTGGCGCTACTTTATTTAGATGTTGGATTTGAATATACAGGTTTCTTTTCGATACTTGTAAATATGGCTATATTCTTGTATTTGTACAGAGTGTACAAAATGGCACTAAAAAGTAATAAATATGTTTTGACTATATTGTGCAGTTGTTTTGGAACAGTGTATTTTGGAACAGTCTTAGAATGCATAATTTGCATTTGAGTTAAGGAAATTTAAAATTACTGCGAACATTTTAATAGCCATCCATGTGTTTCAGTAGTCTATTGTTTCTTAATTACACTATTTTAAAGAAAATTCTGACTTACAGTTGGAATTCCTTAAGTCCTGTCCCTGAGCTTGGGAGTGCCCTAAAGTGCAGTCTGCCTAGGTGATCTCATCAGGCTCTCCAGGTGTCACGTGACATCCCAAACATCTCCTGCCCTGATCTCTTGAGTCCTCAACAGGTCAATTTAGACAGTGCCTTAAAGAACTCAGGAGTGTTACCATTTTTTAGTAATTAACACCAACCCTAGTTGCTCAAAACCCAAGGTATCCTTTATTTTTTTCTCTTGACACTCATATTTAATCCGTCAAGGCCCATGAGCTCTGCCTTCAGAATGTGTGGGTCTGAGAGCTGCTCACAACCTCAAGGTTTACCACTCCAGTCCAACCCACAGTCCTCTCTGAGCCAAACCCCTGGCAACTCTCCTGCTTCTACCCTCATCCCAGGCTCCCTCCACCCTCTCCCACGCAGTTTGTTCTTTCTACGGCCCCCAGGGTGGACTGTAGACACTGAGTCACTCTGCTCCTAAGGCCCCAATGACCACCACCCAGAGTGCCTACCACTCGCATCCACCAGTTCTCCCTTGCTCACCGCAGGCCCTCCCAGGGGGATTTCACATCTTTCTCTCCTGGAAAACCTGCTAGGACTTCCCACAGCTTGCTGCCCAATCATCAGTCTCCAATGTCACCTCAGAGTGGCCCTTCCTGCCCACCCAGCCCATCTGAAAAGGGCGGCCTCCATCACTGTTCTTCATTCTAGTTTTCTTCAAAAGAGCGGGGTCTGATACTCTGTAAATCTCTGTGGAGTGAATTAATGTTACGAGCTTCGGACAGAATTTAGGAGAATACAAAAGTGACTGAAATTTTTTTCCTAACGTTTTGATTTCGGAACAGAATGGAAAAGGAACAGTAAATGGTTTTTTTGTTTTTATTTTTTTAAGAGATGATTATACTTACTGATTACAAAAACCTAACTAAACCTTTTAGCATTATGAAATTTCCTCTAAGCAAGAGTAACCAACTGAACCAGTAATAATTATGGCCTCCTATGAACACATTTTAGGAGTAAATAAGACAAGGAGAAATGAGGTGCTGCTTCCAGCAACAACCTTGGGACCAGTAGGAACTGGCCTTGCTTCTCAAGGGCAGGGTTGGGTGAAACGTGAGGGGCTTGGAGACTGTCCTGGTTTCACAAGGTGGGGCCGACAGGCCAGTCTCTTTGGTTCAGATGATGCACTGACATCCAACCAGACCTTTCTGACTTTTTAGAACAGGAACTAGAGCAGGGTGGGGAAACTTTTCATGTTGGAAAGCCGCATTTAGCTGTAATCAAATAAGACCATGAAAGAAACTTCAATTAGATATACTAAAAAATGTACATCACCTTGTAAAACTCTAACCACTATGTTCTTAATTTCAAAAATTGAAAACTTTGTTAATTTTAGATTTAACGTTTTAATGACTTTGTTGTATCTGCTTTGTGTTGGAAAGCATTTGGATATTTGGTTGCAGTATGGAGGTCCACAGTTTCAGTTGATCTTCTAGAAGGGGCAACAGTCATTTGTGACCTTAAGTATGTCTTGATTCAGGTTAGGTAGGACAATGCAGATTCACAGCAACAAGAGGTTGAAAAGCAAGAAAGCATTTTTGGGCATGTTGCCGAAGTTTCAGCATGGGTATTCTGCATTTTCCCATATTTCAATTGGATCTTTCTTAGCATTAAACAATGACTTTAAAATGTCAGCTGCTGGCCAGGTGTAGTGGCTCATGCCTGTAATCCTAGCACTTTGGGAGACCAAGCTGGGAGGATTGCTTGAGCTCAGGAGTTACAGACCAGCCTGAACAATAGCAAGTCCCCATCGCTACTAAAAATAGAAAAATTAGCAGAGTGTAGTACATGCCTGTAGTCCTAGCTACTCTGGAGGCTGAGGCAGATGATGACACCACTGCACTCTAGCCAGGATGACAGAGCAAGACTCCTGTGTCATAAATAAGTCATCTGAGAGCTCAATCAGCTCCATCTGTAGTTCTTTAGGTGCCTTGGTAAACATGAACTAGGTGAAGCTGAAAGTGCTACTTTGAGTGTGATGCCATGATTCTCAAATTCAGAGAAACTTTGTATCCTCCAATTAATAGGTCTATAATCACTGTGTATTCTCCAAATGATTCACATGTATTTCTCTGCTCATCAATGACCTTTGTTAACTGGGGAAAATGTTCATCAGAAATTTCCTTTTGAGGAAGTGTTTTGAAAAATTTAGCTTTTCTTGAAATGCTTGGATTTTTTGCCACATACCATATACAGATTTAGTTTTACCTTGCAAAGAAATATTCAAGTTGTTTTGATTTGAGATGATGTCACACAGAAATGCTACATTCGTACAGAAACTGCCTTTCAATAATTCACATTGCTGAATCTGTTCTTCATAAAATTTAAGTGTTCTAAAAATTTTGGCTAACACCTGATTCTGTCATAGCTAATGCACTTTAGAATGACACAGCAAATCCAGACTGAATACCTCATCGTTCAACTTATAGCATGTTACGAAACTGATAGTGCTGTGTTGCAATTGCAGGAATATAGTTAATCCGGACAACTTGTTGCAAAGTGTTACTTAAAATAGCACAGATTTTCCTGATGCTAGATACAATGAAAAGAATCTGGATCTGTTAATACTTTTTATCTGCGCAATAAACCCTTCATGTTTTCCTGTCATGGAAGCTGCACCGTCTGTACATCACTCACTGAATTTCCAATTTCGAGTTTGTCTTGAAAAGTTGTTGAAGATATCTATTCCCTGTGTTCTGTTCAGAAGAGTGCCCAGAGCAAGTACCTCCTGGTAGCAAAGAATATCTTCAGTTAATGACCCAAATGAAGTATAAAACCTTCACCCAGTCCGTGGTATCAGTTACTTCATCCATAGTGACTGAATAATATATTTTCTGTTTGAAGTATTGCATGAAGTTGTCCTGTGAAGTTGAAGGCTAATTAATACTCCCAATCAGTTATGGTTCTGCTTGAAAGCAGCAGTTGTTTGCACTTTGAAATGTTGCTGGAATCTAAGCATCCTACAACTTCGACAGTGCATTCCTTCACAATGTCTACATCACTGAATGGCTTCCCTTCTTTCTCAAATATATAAGCTACCTTATAAGTTGCTTCAGTGGCATTATTTCCAGGTCTTACTGCTGCTTGAAAGAAATTTCTCAGCTTTTGTTTTTCATCTTTTAATTTCTATAGTACAAGCTTCTGTGCCTCTTTCTCTAATTTAAAATATTTGTGGTCCAATGAGTGTTACAATGCTGACGAGCATTGAATTTCTTTAATGTTGATATTGCAATATCAGTAAGCAAGCAAATCATCTTTAGCAGAAACAAGATAATATTTCAAGTCCCAATCCTCCTTTAAAAAATCTATTTTCTTCCTTCAGCATTCTCTCAGTCTTCTTTGATATGATGACTTAGAAATTAAAAATACTGTCAAGCTGTGCAACTATTCACAAATTCTACTTCAAACAGAAACACAGTGCGTGGTTGTGAAAAGCTGGTAACAACAGACTGGTGTACTCGACCCCATAAACCAGCCAGCCTCGTGTGGGAGGTGGGGGAAGGCAGAAATGAATCACGAGCGTAGCAGCCGTCAGCTGAGCCCTTATGGCTTACTGATGTTCTAATTGTGCCAGTCTGGGAGGATTATTTCATTGAAACTTATTTTATTCCTTGGTATTTTAAATACATTCATTTTAAAATAAAAATATTAAAGACACACAAAATGTGTTAATAAAAATAAAAGAATTTGTTCCATAAATTTGGATTTAATCCAAAGGCCTCACTTAAGGACCTAGAAGGCCACACGTGGCCATAAGGCTGCAAGTTTCCCAACCCTGAGCTAGACCCTCTTGAGTCACGTTCTGAGTTGTCACTAATAGAACATCTGTCCTCCACCTACTCATCCTGTAAGAAAATGGCTGGGACGAGAGACTCGCCTGCCTTTGCGAGAGTGGCAGGCTGTGATTGGATGCCGCTGTGTGTGTGCTCTATACACGGCATCTCCCTCTGTTAATGCGCTGCTGTTACTGGCCTAATTTGATCAGCATGTGTGGGTGTGTTAGATAAGCTGTTTCTGAGTGTTTTTATGTAGTTTCAGAGTTTTTACCTTGAGAGAGAACAACAGAATGGAAGGACAATGGCTTTTGCCATTTTGTGCATTGTATATTCCCATCACATAGAAGAATCACATGTCGGGTCTCAACAGATATTTAAATCAACAAGCCTCTTAAATTTCACTTTTTTCACCCCACGTTTTAATGCCTTGACATTTGTCATCTATATGAGCTAAAGCTGTTAAGGTGATAAGCAAAATATTACCGTAGTTGGTGAGAGCTCTAACTTTTAAAATGTCAGTGCAGTTTCAGGCTACATTTCCCTGTATCTGTTTCACAGGAACAAGAGTTTGAAAGCTAGAATCTAAAATACTGATAACAATGTATGATAGAAATGCTCAACATCATTAACCATCAGGGAAGTGCAAATCAAAACCATAGTGAGATGCAGGCAGTTCGCAGAGGAGATTGGCTACTTCTCCCCGGGAAAAGTCGGGTCCCTTAGGTAGAAGTCCTCACAGAGGACAAGAAAATAATAGGAAATAGCATAATGGACATAGAAGAATACACAGAGGCCGGGTGCGGTGGCTCAGGCCTGTAATCCTAGCACTCTGGGAGGCCGAGGCAGGAGGATCGCTCAAGGTCAGGAGTTTGAAACCAGCCTGAGCAAGAACGAGACCCTGTAAAGAAATTAATTGGCCAACTAAAAATATATACAAAAATTAGCCGGGCGTGGTGGCGCATGCCTGTAGTCCCAGCTACTCGGGAGGCTGAGGCAGGAGGATGGCTTGAGCCCAGGAGTTTGAGGTTGCTGTGAGCTAGGCTGATGCCATGGCACTCACTCTAGCCTGGGCAACAAAGTGAGACTCTGTCTCAAAAAAAAAAATACACAGAGACAAAGAGATAGTCTTACAGATTGATGTAAAGAAATTAGATACAGCGAGGGCACTCAGGGGTTCCCGCAACATCCCTGTGGGTGTGAGGCCAAGAGGGGGGTTTCACATAGGTTTTTATAACCACAGATAATAGTTACTGGTTGCCAGGGGTAACGTGTTTACATAATAACAGGTAGTTTGGTTGCCAGGGAAACATATTTACATAATAACAGGAAGTTCATTTTGGGTTAAAAGTTTTTTCAAAAGGCTTCTAAAATTCCTTAATCTATTCTATGTGAACAAACAGTCACAAAATCTTTCAAGGACTAACTTCAAAGTTCTAAGAGATAACTATCATTTAACAGAGGGGAAACGAGTTATAGGGGCTCCATATTTCTTTTATTTAGTTATTGTGGATTGAGACAGACAGGAGTAAGCAGGAGCTCAACTCTTCTGCTAATTGCTCTTAGCCACAGGTGGCACTCATTGTTCTGGCTCCCATCCTCTGGCCCCTTGTATACCTGCCTTTCAAAAACAAGGGGGCACCACAGGTTGGAGATCTCAGAAACCATCTTGGAATGCATCTGACTGGACTCTTGAGATGCCCTCCCAGGGGGAGGGAGGCAGCCTTTGATATGCAAGCCAACAAGTTCCCATATTCCTTCAGGGCAAAGCCCTGCAAAACTCCTGAAATCATTTCTGTCTTTAATATAGCAATATTGGGTGATACAATAAAGTAATAATGTTATGAGCCACATCTCAATCATTCCTCAACAGTGAGATATCATGTTGTCAGGGCGTTCCACCAAAACCCTCCTGTTTTGCTTATCAAATTGAGCAGCTACTAATACTCACAGCTGATGAGGTGATTTGGGGACATACTTCTCATTGGTTGACTACCATGCAAACGAAGTAATTTTGGGGATATACTTCTGATTGGCTGACTACTATGTAAATGAGGTGACTTTTGTGAAAATTTGCCATTGGCTAACTGTAACCCCCCAAAAAGTATAAAACTAAAAGAAATCGAAAAAGGGGCGCTCAGAGTTTGGTGGCAGGTGTGCCTCTCTGAGCCCGCCGGCGAAATGAAGCTGACCCTGCAACTCTCCGTGTGCCGCTCGGGTTTTTCTTTGGCCAAGAGCTGGTCACAACTGCAGGAACAATGTCACCCCTGTTAGGATGGCTTGTATCAGTAAGAAAAAATAACACATGCTGGCAAAGATGTGGAGAAAAGGTACTCTTATGCGCTGTTGGGAATGTAAATTAGTGCAGCCGCTGTGAAGAACACTATGAAGGTTTTTCAAAAAACTCTGGATACACACCCAACGGAGAAGAAATCAGTGTATCAAAGAGATCTCTGCACCCCCGTGTTTACTGCAGCATTATTCACTGTAGCCGAGATATGGAATCAACCTAAACGTCCTTCAGTGGATGAACAGATAAAGAATTGTGGTACATATATGTGATGGAATATCATAATAGCCACAAACAAGAATGAAATCCTGTCATTCCCAGCAACATGGATGAGCCTGGAGGACACATGTTCCATGAAAGAAGCCAGGAACAGAAAGATGCATACTGCATGCTCTCACTCATATGTGACCATAAAAAGTTGATGTCATAGAAGTAGAGCGTAGGATAGTGGTTACCAGAGTCTGGGAGGCATAGTGGGGAGGGCCTAGGCAGAGGTTGGTTAAAGAATGCAAAATTGCAGCTAGATAGGAGGAATGGGTTCTCGTGTTCTATGGCAGCAGTCCCCAATCTTTTTGGCACCAGGGGCCGGTTTCATGAAGGATGGTTTTTTCCACCAGCTGGGGGTGGGGCTAATGTGGTGATGTGCGCTGGATGGGGAGCAACTGTAAATACAGATGAAGCTTCCCTCACTGGCCTGCTGCTCACCTCCTGCTGTGCGGCCCAGTTCCTAAAAAGCCAGTACTGGTCCGTGGCCTGGGAGTTGGGGACTGCAGTTCTGTAGCATCGTAGCGTGAGTAGTTGCAAGAATTTATTATATATACTCAAATACCTAGAAAAGAGGATTTTTTATTTTTGAGACAGAGTCTCACTGTGTTCCCAGGCTACAGTGCCATGGCGTCAGCCTAGCTCACAGCAACCTCCAACTCCTGGGCTCAAGCAATCCTTCTGCCTCAGCCTCCCTAGTAGCTGAGACTACAGGCATACACTACCATGCCCGGCTAATTTTTTCTATGTATTTTTAGTTGGCCAATTAATTTCTTTCTATTTATAGTAGAGACAGGGTCTTACTCTTGCTCAGGCTGGTTTTGGACTCCTGACTTTGAGGGATCCTCCCCCCTCTGCCTCCCAGAGTGCTAGGATTACAGGCGTGAGCCACCACGCCTGGCCACATTTTTGAAAAGAGAATCCTACGTGAGGGTTAATTACAAGTTTGACATGTAAGAATCAATCACCATTATATAGAAGATAAAATAGATTTAATTTACTGTAGCAGTAAAGGTAATAAGACATGGATAGGATACAGTTTATGGGAAAAAAACTTTAGAGCTTCTCTGTGGGATATAGAATACCTCTAAAAAAGGATATTAATCTTGCTTGTTCTTCACAAGAGAAGCTATTTTTAAAAGAATAAAAATTCTCAATGTATTAAATACATATAATTCCAATAAAATATCAACAAGACGATTTGGGTGGAATTTGATAGAATGACACCTATGTTAATCTGGAAATATACATGTATAGATTATGGGGAAAATTCTTTTTAAAAAGGCTAATGGAAACTCTTAGACAAGCTAACATGAGGAAAAAAATTAAAAAATAAAAATAAAAAAGGTTTAAAAGGCTAATGGGAAGTCTCTAAAACATATATTAAAATATATTACTATGATTCTTTATGTACTGTACATATTAATACTACATAAAATGTATAACTTATATAACTAGTAGATAATATAACAACATAATAGTCCAGAAAAACTGAAAATAGAAATATGAATTTAAAATATGATATAGGTAACATTTCAAATTGGTTTAGAAATAGTTTATATTCACAAATGGGAAAAACGGCAACCAATTTTTAAAGTTATAAATTTGAATTTCAGTATTTCTTGTGACAATAAGTTCTAGATGAATCAAACATTTAAGTGTTAAACATTTAAACATAAAAATAGTAGAAGACATCATGTGTAGGGGACTGACATATATTTTCCTAGTTTAAGAATTAAAGTTAGTGAGTAATGTACGTGTTCTGCCCAGAGCGTGTGACAGTAATGTGCTCCAGACGAGGTCCCTGTGATAAACAAGGCTGTTGCCTAGAGGCATAACAAAGGACCAGAGCTGCAAGTAGCAAGAGCTGCCCAGCCCCACGGCATTGGGGGTCTGGAGGCCACATGATAAACACATTGTTCCTGTGATTGCTGCTTGAGCCCCATAAGATGGCTGATTAGTCAATGACGGGTAAGACCCCTCAAGGGTGGGGTGACCTAAGCCAGGCACAGCCGCCAGGGATCAGCCTAAGAGAAGCTGGGGATGAGAAATGCCCCCTGTGTCTACCTTGCCCATCCTTGCTAATCTCGGTCTGTGATCTATGCCTGGTGCCTAGAGCAACCACCTGGAAATTCTGAGCCAGGGGATAGCTGCTTCCCTAAGGGTACGTATTCCAGAATTTATGGCCATTGCTGAAATGCCTGGGTGGTTACGTACAAGGAACTAATTTTAATTTTTTAGAGTATAAAAATAAAAGTGACCCGGTGTATTATTACTCGAGTATGTGTATCCATGTTTTTCTTTGTTTTCTGCATTTGTGTTTTGTGTTCTGCATTTGTGTTTCGTGTTCTGCATTTGTGTTTTGTGTTCTGTGTTCATCCTCCATCCTATAAATGGGCCACGACAATCATGGGTGTATTTATTTATGATCTTGGATGGAGAAGGCATTTCTAAGTCAGATACTAAACTTGGATGGCATAAATTAAGATAAATTATTTTTTGCTGCATAGGAACTAAAAATTTCTCTATGGTAGAAAAACCCTCAAATTTAAAAATCCTAAACAATTCAACTATACCTAAAATAAACTGGGGGAAAATTGCAATGTATAAAAGTCAGGAGAGTTCCTTACAAAGACTACCTATAGATCTGAAAGAGGAATAGGAACAACCCCATAGAAAATTGCAGGATATAAACATGCAGTTCCCAGGAGAAATAGAAATAGCTTATGAAATCTATGAGAGTATGATTCACTGCACTGTTTACTGGGCCATCAGAGTTCCTGCCTTCCTAAGTTTTTTTTAATATTTTTATATTTCTTTTTTTCCCCCACATATCTTACTTAACTGAATAGGTCTGGGCACCTAGCATTTGAACTGTGCCTCGCCTCTTCCCGCATGCGCCTCAGTGATGCTCGTGACTTTTTATTCTGAAAACACATCAAACAGAAAAAGCTTCCAGAACGAGCATGCACTTGCATATTACCCATCTGGATTCAGTAATGAACATGGTCATGTTTCTCTCTCTCTCCCTCTCTGTCTCTTTCTCCTTCCCTCCCCTGCTCTCCTTTGTCTAAACCATATGAAAGCCAATCGCAGACACTGTGGGACTTACCCCTGCACACTTTAGTGTGACTCTCCTAAGAATAAGGGCACAGCTGCACACTGTTATCACAAGAACAGATACCGCTTGATGAGATTTGGGCGTAAGGACAACTAGAGAAATATCTATACGGAGGTCAAAGCGGGGTGGGTTTGGCGCTCCGCTCTGTGAAAGGGCTGTTCCAATCGCTCTCTATAGCATACTTGAAAGTTTTACAATGAGCATGTTCTTTTGGAGTCAGAAAAGAAATACCAAGTTGTTAAAGCTGCCACTGGGACCCCTAGATCCCAGCAGTGTATGTGGCCACCAGGCTCCTCGGGCCTGCGGACACCAGCGCACAGTGCGGGGCTGCATTCTGCAAGACGCGAAGCCCCAGGGAGGGGGTGGAAGGACGGAAGAGCGGTTGCACTTCCACGCAGAGCAGTTCCTTGGCTGGTTTTGGATTTTTTCCCCCTGCAGGTTTATGATGTGGTGATTAAGTCACAGAATTATCCGAGTTTTCAGAGCTGGGCAAGACCCTGGAGGTGGCCCTTCTGAGGACCTTACAGACGTGCCACTTACAGATGAGCAGTGCGAACAGCCCGGGACACAGGAAAGCACTAAAGGAGCAAGCTCTTCAGGGCCGTGGAACCTGCTGGAAGGAAGGGCGCGCTGGGCTGCCTCGGGAAGCTCATCCTAACCACTCTGAAAAATCCCCACGGTTTGTGGCCAGAGGGACCTGCTTCCCACCGGCTCTCGTGGCGGGCAGACGCGGCCTGCGGGAGGAGAACAGCGGGCGAGGGGAGGACGAGGGCAGCTGGGGAAGCGCAGACCGTGCGCGGGCCTCGCCGCTGGCCAGCGGGAGAGCCAGGTCCGCAGCGCAGGTGAGCACCAGCCCGGTGGACAGCAACGCATCCGTTAGGGAGGCGGCAGCCAGAGGCAGACGGCGACACTGGCCCTGGGGCGGGGCGTGGGCGGCGGCGAAAGGCTCGGTGGTGGGCAAGGACGCCAGGCTTGGCTCAGCGACGCGGGCTCGGGCGCGTGCTCGCAGGAGAGGAAGGTTCCGGCCGAGAGGAACTCATGGCACCGCCGAGGGCAGGGCTGTTCTCAACAGGGTCTGGATTGGAAGGCACAGAAACTAAGGCAGGCCAGTGCCACGAGAGACTAGGGACAGGCCGGCGCGTGGGGCCCCGGGCTGTCTCCACGCTAGGTCGCGGCGGAGCAGGCGGGACTCACCTTCCCGGGACCGGCGGCGTCAGCCCAGACTCAGGCGGACTGAGGCGGGCTCGGCTCTGCCGTCGCCAGCCGCGAGAGCACGGGAGTTCTCATCTGTGACGTGGGG
Source organism: Mirza zaza (assembly GCA_008750895.1). NCBI lineage: Eukaryota > Metazoa > Chordata > Mammalia > Primates > Cheirogaleidae > Mirza > Mirza zaza. The sequence continues at coordinate 61,899 of VSMD01106992.1, forward strand.
ATTGTGTGCCCGTCCTCGAATGGTGGATGTGAAAATTAAATGAGACAATGGACGTGGAGCCCCTAGGCCAGTGTTGGCACGTAGACGGTGTTCAGTAAGTGGTGTTATTATGCCCCTTCTGATCCGGCCACGCAGCAGGGCTAGCGAGACCGCGGAGCGTGTGTGTCCGAGGAGCTGGCAAGGACAGCCCCTGACGGGCACAGCCAGGCCTACCAGACGCTGCTTGCGCGGAGGCGGCTGCCAGGCCAGCTGGCCGAGCCCAGCCAGGGGTAGCGAACCTCAGAAATGCCAAACCACCTTGCAACGGCAAATCTCACGGTGCTTCTTGAGCTACAAAGGCAGATAATAAAGTCAATCATTTACCAAACCTCTACTATATATTAGGTAATTGCACGAAATAATCTACCAAACGCGACAACCCCGTGGGGTACTTGTCATTCATGTGCCCACACGGTAAATGGGAACTTGGAAGCTACACCCAGGTCTTTGAACCAAACCGAGCGGTTTCACCACATGTGTTTTCTCTGCTACGATTAAAAAAAGCCACGTGGAAGAGGCTACACCCAGGGAGTTCTGCCCTTTCTCAAGTTTCCTTCCACCTTTGGCTTCAGCGGTGGGACGAGTTTAATCTCGGCTGTGTGTAATCTCTGAGATTCAGGCACACCGATGAATTAGCAGGAAGGGGCATTCTCACAAGAGACTGTGGGAGTCACAGGAGAGGAGCACGGCGGGGTGGCTTTGGCGCCCAGGTGACAAGGTGTGATGTCTATTGGTAGAGAGAGACATGCTCACTTTGAGAGGCGAGGTGGGGGCATCGCTTGAGGTCAGGAGTTCAAGACCAGCCTGAGCAAGAGGGAGACCCTGTCTCTACTAAAAATAGAAAAGTTAGCTGTGCACGGTGGTGCATGCCGGTACCCCCAGCTCCTCGGGAGGCTGAGGCAGGAGGATCGTTTGAGCCAGGAGTTCAAGGCTGTAGTGAGCTATGATTGCACCACTGTACTTCAGCCTGGGTGACGAAGTGAGACCTTGTCTCACAAAACGAAATGAAACAAGACAACCTGACAACAAAATGAGAGACATTCTTTTTTTCTTTTTGCTCATTCATTGAACAAACAGTGATTGAGCATCTACTTACGTGCCATGAACTGTCCTAGGTACTAGGGATCCATCAGTGAACAACAAGAGCCGCAAAAAAACCCCTGCCCCATGGACCACACGCGCTCACGCAGCAGTCGGAAGATGAGTGTATTTACCCAGCAGAACAGATGAGCAATTTACATGGCAGCTTAAAAGGTGTGAGGCGTGTGGAGGACAGAAAAAGTGAAACAAGGTGAGAAAAGCCAGACGTGTTGGTGGCCAGGAGAGCTGACTGCCCTGTGGGTGGAATGGTCAGGATAGACGCTGGGGAGAGGTGACATCGGCGGCAAGACTTGAGGAGGTGAGTGAGTGGTGGTTTCTGGGGGGTGTCAAGAAGAGGAAACTGCTAGGGCCAAGGGCGCCAGGCTGGGGTGGCTGGGGGGAAGGGGGAACATGCAGCGGAGGTGAGACAGGTGACGCAGGCAGAGGGTGCTGGGCCTGGAAGAACTTTGGCTTCATGCTGGGCGCGGTGGGCCGGGGGAGGGTTTTGGCCACAGCAGTGACATGATCTGAGCCTCGCTGCCGAGGCTGCGTGGCAGGGGAGAGGCTTGGACCCGGGGGAGTGGGACAGCGATGAGAGGCAGGCCCGGGGGCATTTCGGAGGCAGCCCGAGGAGCTGGATGTGGCTGAGAGAGGACAGGAGCCGCGATGACCCCAAGGGTTTCGGAAGAGTCAGGCTGGCAGTGAGAAGGCGGAGACTGCCCAGTTAGTTCTGCACAGGGCACGCCACCGGAAACTGTCCTTTCCCGACTTTATATTGGTGGCAGAGACCGCACGTCCGGTTGCTAAGCCATTCAGGGTTCTTACTCGGTGGCCAAGGGCGAGAAGGGGGGCGCGTGCTCCGAAGGCAGCTTCTCCCCGGCGGGGGCGCGTGCGGCTCAGAGCGCGGCCGGGTCGCGGAGGCGCGTGAGCTTGGACGGGCGGGACTTGGGACTCGCGGGTGCGTTTCGCGTCCACGCGCCTGCCTCCATCGCGTGCACGCGGGACCGCGGCGATCCCCTCCTCGGGGAGGGTTTCAGGGTTACGATGTATGTTACCGAGCTGAAGGGAGCGGCAGGGCCCGCTCCGGTCTGCCCCGCAGGCGCGGGCGCGGGCGCCTTCCCGCACCCAGCAGGGCTCATGCGGCTATTCGCGGCACGCGGCCATCTGGGGTCCTGCAGAGCAGCTGTGCCCATAGTTAAAAAGACTCAAGAGGCCGGCGCGGTGGCTCACGCCTGTAATCCTAGCACTCTGGGAGGCCGAAGCGGGCGCATTGCTCGAGGTCGGGAGTTCAAAACCAGCCTGAGCAAGAGCGAGACCCCCATCTCTACTATAAATAGAAAGAAATTAATTGGCCAACTAATATATATAGAAAAAATCAGCCGGGCGTGGTGGCACATGCCTGTAGTCCCAGCTACTCGGGAGGCTGAGGCAGGAGGATTGCTTGAGCCCAGGAGTTTGAGGTTGCTGTGAGCGAGGCTGACGCCACGGCACTCACTCTAGCCTGGGCAACAAAGTGAGACTCTGTCTCAAAAAAAAATGAAAATAAAAAATAAAATAAGACTAAAGAGAAACTGTTAAACTTCCTGAGCCGTTCCCTGGGGCCGTCCAGGCAACAGACGCAGAGCGGCTTCGGTGCGCTGGAGGCGCTCGCGACGCCTAGTGGCCGGGCGCAATGGGAGGCCGCCCTGAGGTCCAGGGATGCGACGGGGACCCCGTTTCCACCCCGAGCGAGTAGCCCTCAAGTGGCTGGCCGGAGCCGCGGTGTCCGTCTTTGGGGAAGCGCCTGGAGAGGGGCCCTGCCTCCGACAGCGAGGACAGTGCCCGCGACCTGCAGGAGTGGCCGCCAGAAGCCGCTCCCTCTGGCCCACAGGCGCGAGGACACGGGCGCGGCCGATGCTGCAGACGGTCCGCGGGCGGCTTGGGCGGGGGTCCCGATCACTGCCCGCCGCGGGCTCGTGAAATAAGATGAAATGAAAACCCGCCTCCGTGTCTGGGAGCCCCTCGCCGGCCCTGGCCGGAGACCCCGACGGCACCCCGCGGGCGGGCGGGCGGGTGGCGCTCGGTCCGGGATTCCCGAGCAGGGAGAGGGGAGGGGATGCGTTGCTTCAGGCGCCAACCACAGGCCTGCATGTCAGTCAGCTCAAACGCCAAGCGTAGGGTGGGGGCAGTGGCTCACGCCTGTAATCCCAGCACTTGGGGAGCCCGAGGCAGGAGGATCACTTGAGACCAGGAGTTCAAGACCAGCCTGGGCAACATAGTGAGACCCTGACTACGAAAAAAGGAAAAAGCCATGAACCCCTTGAGGAGGGCGACCCTACATCCTGGTTAACCTTAACTTTCACTGTGAAACATGTTCCAGGTTGGATGATAAGTTATATGGACACTGTTAGGGTACTGGGTACTGGGTGTCACTGGTCCAGTTCCAGGGTCCTGGCCAGACACAGGCGTCCCAATCCGCCCGAGGGCAGCCTGGGCCGATGGCCTGTGCACGTCAGCGAACACTTCTTTGATTGGAAGAAGAGCTGGATGCAGCTGTGACTTGCCCTGGCCTCCAGTGGACCTCGTTCAATCGTGACAAAGTGGCATTTTTCTCTGCACTTTCTGCTCGGAAGACTTAGACTCAAACTAGCTGTTTTTCAGGTTGCACCAAGCCAAGCTGTTCCGAAGGCTCAGGGAGCCCCCGGGGAGGAAGAGACAGGGAATCTAGGGGAGAGGCCACTGCTGGCGGCCTGTGCACCAAGAAGAGCCTTCTGTCTTGGGGCGGGGCGGCGTGGGGAGGATGCAAAGCCACAGTTGGGTTTCTGGCAGCCACTCAGTCATTTCTTGTAGAAGCACCACACTGTTCATTACATTCCCGTGAAATCTTTTTTAAAAGTGGAGAAGTTACCACCACCACCACCGCTACAACCACTCTGATTAAAAAAAAATTTTTTTTTAAATACAGTACCAGAAAAATATTGAGATGTGTAGGGAAGGAAATAAAAACATCCTATAATTACACTACTCAAAGGTAACCACTGTTTATATGTACACACACACCCCTCCAGATTTTTTTCATATAAATTAAGGCACACAAACAAAATATGTGTTTAGAAACTGGAATGGTTCCATCCGTATGGTTTCGTGAGCTTTCCCTTTCATTTAACATGTATGGGTGTCACTGCACGTCACGGAACATAGACTCTTGCATGATGATTTTTACTGCCTGCATATTATTCTGAGTACGACTCTGTCATCATTTATTTCCTAACGACAATCCCCTGTGGTTAGGCATGGAGGTTTTCCAATGTGCTCTAGATCTGCAGTCCCCAGCCCCCAGGCTGCAGACTGGCACTGGTCCATGGCCTGTTAGGGACCGGGAGCAGAGCTCTGCCTGCCCCCTCTCCCCTCCATGGGAAGATTGTGTTCCCTGGAACTTAGGAGCTGGGGGCTGCACAGCAGGAGGCGAGTGGCAGGCGAGGGAGGGAAGCGTCATCTGTATTGACAGCCGCACCCCATGGCTAGCATCGCGGCCCGAGGTCCACCTCCTCCCCACCCCTGCTTCTATGGAAAATTGTCTTCCATGAAACCGGTCCCTGGTGCCTAAAATGTTGGAGACTGCTGCTCTAGGTAATATTCTTGTACATGTAACTTTACATGCTTAATATTTAGGAGAAATCCTGACATATAAAATTGCAGGGTCAAAAGGAATATCTATTTTCAAGGCTCTTGACAATGCCAAGCTGACCTCTAGCAGGACCGACCGGCTAATCCGGCCAGCAGCACTGAAGAGAACGCCCTTAGCACACCCTTCCTGGCTCGGGCGCTATCATTCTTACTGTATATTGGTAATCTGATAGATGAAAAAATGTTCATTAAAAAAATTGACTTGAGAAAGCTCTTTGTATAGTGAAGAAGATACTAATCCTATTGATTGGTGTGTTATAAGCTTCACAATTTATTACTTATTTTGTTTTTTCTCCATGATATTTAAAGACATGAGAAAATTGCTTACAATGTAATATTAAGGGAAAACAGGATAAAAATTAGATGTTCAAGCTAGCTCTAATTTTTTCATTGTGGTAAAAAAAACACCTAACATGAAATCTGCCCTCGTAACAAACTTGTAAGCATACAGAGTGGCACTGTTAATTATATGCATGTTGTTGTGAAGCGGACAGCTACAGCTTTTTCATCTTGCATGATGAAAACTCTATGCAAATTGAGTATGACGTTCACTGTGGTCTTTTCATGTATGGCATTTATTATGTTGAGGCAATTTCCTTCCATTCCTAATGTTTTATCATAAAAAGATGTTGAATTTTGTCAAATGCATTTTCTGCCTCTATTGAGATTATCATGTGATTTCTATTCTTCATTTTGTTAATGTGGTGTATCACATTGATTGATTTCCCTACCTTGAACCATCCTTGCATGGCTAGGATAAATTCCGCTTCTTCATGGTGTATTCTTCTCTTAATGTGCTGTTGAATTTGGTCTGCCAGCATTTTGTTGAGGATTTTCTGTCAATATTTATCAGGGATATCAGCCTGTAGTTTTCTATTCTTGTATAGTAGTCCACTCTTATCTGTGGTTTCACTTTTTGTGGTTTCACTTATCTGTGGTCAACTGCCATCAGAAAATATTAAATAGAGAATTCCAGAAATAAAAAATTTATAAATTCTAAATGACATGCCATCTGAGTAGCATGATGAGATCTCTCACTGCTGTGCTCCCTCCTGCCCCGGGCCGAACCATCCCTTTGTTCAGCATGTATGTGCTGGGAATGCTGCTGCCTACCTGTCAGCCACCTAGCGGTCACCTTGATGATCAGAGTGACTGTGGGAGCACTGCAATGTTCGTGTTCGAGTAATTCTTACTTTATTTAATAATGGCCTTAGAGTGCAGGAGTAGTGATGCTGGCAATTTAGATATCCCAAAAAGTAGCTGTAAAATCTTCAAGTCAAAGGTGAACATTCTTATCAAGGAAAGAAAAAATACCATATGCCGAGGTTGCTAAGATCTATGGTAAGAATGAATCTTCTGTTCATGAAATTGTGAAGAAAAGAAATTCATGCTAGTTTTCCTGTAAACTGCAAAAGTTACAGCCACAGTGTGTGTTAAGTGCTTAGTTAAGATGGAGAAAACATTAAATTTGTGGGTGGAAGGCACAAACAGAAATGTGTTCCAACTGACAGCAATCAGATTCAGCACTGTCTGTAGTTTTAGGCATCCACTGGGGTCTTGGCAAGTATCTGCCATGGATAAGGGGAGACTAATGTAGTGTCTTTGGCTTTGGTTTCAGGGTAATGCTGACCTCATAAAACGAATTTGGAAGTGTTACCTCTTCTTTATTTTTTTATTTTATTTTATTATTTTTTTTTTTATTGAGACAGAGTCTCGCTTTGTTGCCCAGGCTAGAGTGAGTGCTGTGGCATCAGCCCAGCTCACAGCAACCTCAATCTCCTGGGCTTAAGCGATCCTCCTGCCTTAGGCTCCCAAGTAGCTGGGATGACAGGTATGCGCCACCATGCCCGGCTCGTTTTTTAGTTGGCCAATTAATTTCTTTCTATTTATAGTAGATTCAGGGTCTTGCTCTTGCTCAGGCTAGTTTCGAACTCCTGACCTCGAGCGATCTGCCCACCTTGGCCTCCCAGAGTGCTAGGATTACAGGCGTGAGCCACCTCGCCCGGCCAGCCTCTTCTTTAAATTTTGGGAAGAGTTTGAGAGGGATCGGCATTAATTCTTTTTTAAATGTTTGGCAATTTCTCTGGTGAAGCTATCTGGTCCTGGGCTTTTCTATGTTGGGAGGTTCTTGATTAGTGATTTAATTCCTTACTAGTTATAGATCTGTTCAGTGTTTTTATTTCTTTTTATGATCAGGTTGGTAGGTTGTATGTTTCTAGGCATTTATTCATTTCTTGTAGCTTATCCAATTAGATTATCAGAGACTACCATAAACAATTATGTCTTTTTCTATATTTGTGGCATCAGTTGTAATGTCTTCTCTTTCATTTCTGATTTTATTTATTTGAGTCTTCTCTCTTTTTTCTTAGTATGGCTAAGGGTTTGAAAATTTCGTTCATCTTTTCAAAGAGCCAACTCTTAGTTCTGAAACAAGACAGGACGCGTCTAGCAATCCAGACGCCCAGCGCCAGTTGCTCTACAAAGGTCACCACCGTTCTGACCTCTGTCACCTTAGCTTCATTTTGCCTATTCTTGACATTTCTGTGGTTTCTACTGAAAAGTCAGACATTAGACTTATTGTTCACTCTTTGAAATTAATGTATATTACCTTCTGTTTTTTTTTTTAAATTTTTGCTTTGTCTTTGGCTTTTTAGTAGTTTGACACTATGTACTATGTAAGCTTCCTTCTCATTAATTTTGGGGGGGGGGTTCATGGAGCTTCTCAAATCTGTAGTTACACTCTTTCATCAATTTTAGAATATTTGTCCAGTATTTATTCAAATGTTTCTTCTGTCTCATTCTCTTTCCTCCCCTTCTTGAATTCCATTGCATGCATGGTGCATCTTTTTACCATAGCCCTGTACTGCTCCATGTGTCTATACTTTTTTCTTGTGATTCAATGCAGATATTTTCTACTGATCTGTTTTCCTGTTCAGTAATCTTCTGCTCTGCTATATCTCCTGCACTATTAACCCATCTATTAATTTCTTAAATTTAGTTATAGTATTTCAGGTTCTAGAATTTCCATTTGAGTCCTTAAAAAGGTGATTCCAGATGTCTGTCAAAATTCTCCTTTTCCTCTATTGTCTTGAATATACCAAGCACAATTATTTAAAAGTTGCTGTCTGGTAACACATCTGAATCACCTGTGAGTCTGTTCCTCCTGGTCATTATTTTCTCTTGGTTTTGTTCGTTTGGCCCTGTTTGTCGAATGCCTGTTCATGCTTGGCCGGCAGACGAGCGGGTGACAAGCTGTGGCACCTTGGGAGGATGTTGCCCTTTTTCTTCCTTAGGCAGAAAACCGGTGGGTCCCCTCGATCCTGTCACAGGTTTTGGCTTTTTATGGCTGGTTATTTAGTTTTCCTTTAACTACTGTGGTATGTTCCTGCTCCCGGAATGTGGTCCTTACGAGGCCTCAACTGGAGACCTGGGAGCCTTACCTTTGCGGGTCCCGCGTGCCAGCCTTGGACGCTCGGCGCTGCGCACCTGCCAAAGCTCTGGCTGGCTGTCGCTACTCCAAGCTCCTGCTTCCTTCCTGGGTCCCCATAGTGTTGCCCTCTGCGTGTGCAGTTTAGGAATGCACTTCTGTTTAGTCCTGCTTCGTTTTGGACCGGCAGGGCCCTGCTGTGCTGCCCAGCTGGGGCAGTGACTGTTCACAGGAGCGAGCCCAGTGCATCTAGCCGGACTCCCGAGAGCAAATGATTCTCCCGACTCAGCCTCCTGAGTGGGAAGTCGATTTTTAAAACTTATTTCTCTGTGGATCCCTCCTCTTTGGTATTCTGCTTTTCAAACTTCAGCTTCTTTTCAGCTGCAAACTCGAATCTGTCTCTCTCTCCATGAGACTGCCCTTTTCCAGTTGGATTTTATTCCCCCAGGCTGCTGCCGGAGCCCTGAAGCCCGGGCGCACGTGGACTTGGTGCTGTGTGCTTTTCTCTCCCAAGGACCATGCAGCCTTCCAGCCTTTCTCATATTGCTGCTTTCTAATGTTTCCAGCCATTATTTGATCTGCTGTTTATAACTTTTTGTTTGGCATGAGGGCTACTGTGATACAAAAAAGACACCTGCACTCGAATGTTTACAGCAGCACAATTCACAGTTGCACAGATGTGGAAAGAACCCAAGTGCCCATCAATACAGGAGCGGATTACTAAATTGGCATATGTGTACTGTGGAGTTCTACTCAGCCACAAAAAAATAGTGAACTAACATCTCCTGTATTAACCTGGGTGGAACTGGAGACCATTCTTCCAACTGAAGTATCACAAAGAATGGAAAAACAAACACTACATATACTCACCATTAAATTGGAACTAATCAATCAACATTTATATGAACATATGGGAACAACACTCGTTGGAAATCAAGCAGGTGGGGGGAGTGGGTGGGGAAATTCACACCTAACAGGTACGATTCACACTATCTGGGGGATGGGCACACTTATAACTTTCACTCAGATTGTACAAAAGCAATGTATGTAACCAAAATGTTAGCACTCCTGTAATATTATGAAATAATAAATAAATGTCAAATTACTCTATCAAGCAAGAAACTATAAATCTTTATTTTTTCATAAAATTCACTAAAAGTAAGGCTTATAAGAATTTCATTGTTAGCATGTGCATGCGCCCAGCTGTTACAACAGAGAAAGCTCAACCAGCCACGCTAGAGGGCAGTCGTCATTCTATTTCCTACCACCCCTGCAGGAAGTAGTACAAAGTCATCATTCTAACAGCAGGCGATTAAAGAACATGCAGCCAAAAAATGCTGGGGAAAATGCTGTTAATGGGAAATTAATTAATAAAAAAAATATATAGGGGATTTGTGGTGGTGTGGGATTTGCTAGCTTTCTCAAGTTCGTGGTTCTTTTATTTATCTTATTTAAAAATTACCGTTTGTACACAATTTTGTATTTATTGTGTAATATTCTTTTTCTTAAAGAGACCTTCACAAACTGTAGATCTGCCTCTGGGTATAGTACGTTGATATAAGCGGCAGACCATAAAAATTGGTAGATTGTAAAACTTAGTAAAGACAAAAGCACATTGAAAGCATTGATTATATGATTATCTTCATGGCCCTTTTATTTTTTAAAGGCAAATATTTGAATAATGGTTTGTACATGCTTTAAAGAAAACACATGAACATTTGAGTTATCCCTTAACAGGACTGCACAGGCATCGACTAGGATACCTGGGACTCCAAACTACTCCCGTGTCATCACACCAGGGGGCCGGAGGGTCCCAGTGCAGACAGGGCAGGTGGCAGCACGGCGGAACGGCATGGGTGGGGCGGTTCACCGCCACCCGGGAACAGGCTGGGGAGGAGGCGGGTCCAGACAGAGAGGGGCTAGTGGTTCCACACGAACACCTTGATTCAAGTTTGCATGTTTGAGAAATGAGACCTGGTGGCCTTTGTGCTGTCTCACCGGCTCCTACCTGTTGATGCGACATCTAGTCACCTTCTTCTGCTGCCCTGAGGAGTCGGTGGGCTCCAGGGGCTGAAGTGAGGTGCAGGGTCTTTCAGAGGAGGTGACATCAGCAAGGTGGCAGGAGAGAAGATCCGCTGGCATCCCTCCCCCACAAAAGTACACCTGGAAACTGTTGAAAGGCAAGAATACCACCCCAATTCATCAGAACTTGGGGAAGAAATGCAGAAACCTCCTGCGCTCACAGAATCAAGGTCGGAGCAGGTCTGTCATTTACTAGAGCTACAGGGGTCATGTCATGTAACCCTTTGAGTTTCAGTTTTCTCAGTTGGGAAACGACCATTGCAATACTTCCCTCAAACCCCGCAGGGTTTGTTGCAAGAATGAAATGAAATAATGTCCGTGAAGATGTTCTGAGAGCCGCGCGACTGTCGTTGCTGTCACCAACACTAGTGAGTGCGTCGCTCCCTGCATTTCGTTCAGGGATGTCGACGCACCCACTCGCAAGCAACTTGCAGTCTAGCCCATCGGCCCGGCCTTTCTGGCACCAGGGACTGGTTTCATGGAAGACGATGTTTCCACTGACTGGGGAGACGGGGACGGTTCCGGATGACTCGAGCGCGTCACACTCATTGCGCAGGCAGACCTCCCTGCTGATGACGATCTGGATTTGCAGCCGCCCCCAGCGCGGGCTTCGCCGCCTCAGCTCCGCGTCAGATCATCAGGCGTTCGGTTCTCATAGGGAGCCGCAACCTAGACGGCTCACACGCGCAGTTCCCAGTAGGGTCCTCTCCTATGCCCACCCAGCGCCTCCACCATCTGACAGGAGGCGGAGCTTACTCGGTGGCGCCAGCGGTGGGGAGCGGCTGTGAGCACAGCTCACTCCTGCGTGCGCCCCAGTTCCCGACAGCACAGGTCAGCACCAGTGTGCAGCCTGGGGCTTGGGGACAGCAGGTCTAGCGGAATCATCAGAACAAAATCACACTTATTTTCATTACTGTTATGAATATTTACCAAAAAAATGATTAATCAATGCATTATGTATTGGGTAGCTGTTAACCAGAATAAATTGGCTGTCCTCCTCTGCACCAATTCCCAAAGAGCTTACTGTTTTCACCATTTGATTATCGAAATACACCTCCTTTCCCGCTTCCTCCTAAAAATCTTGGCTTTCTCCGTCACTGAAGGAAAGGGGCTTCTCCGGCACCGACTTGCGACGGGAGGTGTAAGGTGATCTGGGCATCATGGGGTGGCCCACAAACCAAGTCCCCGACAGCCGCCCGGGAAGGTGGCCGCCGGGAAGGTGGCCGCCCGGGAAGGTGGCCCCCCGGGAAGGTGGCCGCCCGGGAAGGTGGCCCCCCGGGAAGGTGGCCGCCCGGGAAGGTGGCCCCCCGGGAAGGTGGCCGCCCGGGAAGGTGGCCGCCCGGGAAGGTGGCCCCCCGGTAAGGTGGCCCCCCGGGAAGGTGGCCGCCCGGGAAGGTGGCCCCCCGGGAAGGTGGCCGCCCGGGAAGGTGGCCCCCCGGGAAGGTGGCCCCCCGGGAAGGTGGCCGCCCGGGAAGGTGGCCCCCCGGGAAGGTGGCCCCCCGGGAAGGTGGCCCCCCGGGAAGGTGGCCCCCCGGGAAGGTGGCCGCCCGGGAAGGTGGCCCCCCGGGAAGGTGGCCGCCCGGGAAGGTGGCCGCCCGGGAGGCAGCCCCCGAAGCCCACGTAAGTTCAGGAACTGTGCCAGTCACTTTGTCCATGACTTAGGAGGCTGCTGGCATCAAGGAGGGGTGAGTCACACTGGGCTGTTGAGTGTGGACGCCCCTATATGCCTGTATAAAAGAGTGAGGCGGAGGGGGTTCCGGGGCCCAGGCTCCCAGCCGGCTCTCTGCTCGCCCCCGCCCCGCTCCGCCCTGTGGCCCGCTCCGCCCCGGGGCCCGCTCCGCCCCGGGGGCCCGCTCTGCCGCGGGGGCCCCCTCCGCCCTGTGGCCCGCTCCGCCGCGGGGGCCCGCTCCACCCTGTGGCCCGCTCCGCCCGTGGGCCCGCTCCGCCCTGTGGCCCGCTCCGCCCGTGGGCCCGCTCCGCCCTGTGGCCCGCTCCGCCCTGTGGCCCGCTCCGCCCTGTGGCCCGCTCCGCCGCATGGGCCCGCTCCGCCGCGTGGGCCCGCTCCGCCCTGGGGCCCGCTCCGCCGCGTGGGCCCGCTCCGCCCTGTGGCCCGCTCCGCCCTGTGGCCCGCTCCGCCCCGGGAGCCCGCTCTGCCCGTGGGCCCGCTCCGCCCCGGGGGCCCGCTCCGCCCTGTGGCCCGCTCCGCCCGTGGGCCCGCTCCTTCTCCTATGCACAGGCGGATCTATCGACTTCATGCGATCCTCCAAGGAATTTGCATCAAGGTGTGAATAACTGACAGACATTTCCATGACCCAAATTTCTAGAATGTTCTGGAGAACTATTTTCAACTCAGGGCTTTATGTCCTTTCTTTTTCTAGGAAGCAACCTTTCTGGACTCCTTCCCTTCAGCTGTTCTGCCAAGGGTTAAAACAAGTATGCGCAGGAGCCCTTTGTCATCCAGGGAAGGAAGGCTCTTTACTGAACCTGGGTGCTCTCTGAGGGAGTTGGGGTGGTGAAACTGGGAGGGGGGCTGCCCTTAACGACCTCCTGCTGTACTGGCCTCTCGCTGCAAGTTTAGTGGGGAAGGACCCTAGCCCTGGGTTGGAGGTGCCATGCAGGCCAGCAGGGTCTCTCTGTCGCGCCAAACTCCTCTCGCCATGCAGAATGGCTGGGGCGGAGCTGACGTGGGTGGAGCTGGCAGAGGCAGGCCCACCCGCAGGCTGTCCCGCCTGCCCTGTCACCGGAGCCCCTTCCAAGCCCTGCCTTCTTGCCTCTGGAGACTCCATATTCAACCTGAGTTGGCAGCCTTGAGGCTGCCTCTGCCGCTGGGGACAGCCCTGTCCTGTGAGTCGAAGAGGCAGTTTCTGGGTGGCTGTGGTGCAGGAAGTTCTTCTCATAAAGGCAAAGGTCCAGGCACGGGTTCTTGGCAGAGGAGGCCCTGAGGCAGCCACTGAACCTTCTCGCCCCACCTGGTTTGCCAAGGAGTGAAACAGAAGGAGTCAGCGCTGTTTGCAGCAGGCAAGACTTCCCACGTTCCTCTGCCCCCACCTTCCAAACTGTGCCACAGGTTCTGCTTCTCCCGCCTCTGCAAAACTGGAGACCTCCAGGAGGTGCCTGGAGGAAAGAACTGTAGCTCACACAACCACTGCTCAGAAGTGCTGGGGGAAGGCAAAGCTGAGCGCTGAGCCGAGAGTTGCCAGCTTTCTGTCGTGGTCTCGCTCTTACCAGACAGCGTGGCATCCAGTGCTGAGCGCGGCAGGAAGGAAGCAATGCGCAGAGCTAGAAGACAGGTCATGGAAAGGAAGTCATGGAAGAGGTCATGGAAATCTTTGGAGAGGAACAGCAATGATTAATGAATAGGGCTTGGCCAGTCTTACGACGGTCTTCAAATCCATGAAGGGGTTATCGTGGCAGGATGACCCTGCATTGTTCTTTGCCTCAACTAAGGTCAATTGAAGGGGAAATGGAACTGTAAAATTCTGTAAAATGTTTGGGCTTGACAGGAGGAAGACTTTCCAGGTGGTGAAAGTCATGAAGCCCAGAGGGGGTGCAGTGACAAGTGGGGCCTCTTTGGGACGGCCTCGAGGCTGGTCCCAGTTTGAGTGTGGCCTGTTGAATGGCGGTACCCCCTGTAGCTTGGGGGAGGAGGGTCTACAATCTGACCTAACCAAGGACTGAGTTCAGGGGAAAGAAGGACACGTGGAGACCAACAGGCAGCTGAGAGATGGAAGTTCCCGTGTGTGAGGTGGCGAAAAGAGTTTCACCACGGACACCTTCTGGCAGTCGAGAGAGAAGTGAGTACCGCTACTCTGTGATGCTACTGTACTTAGAGACTCCTTGTGCCTTGGCAGATGGTTTTTACCTGTGACGCTTAAGTGGAACTCTTTTTTGAGGCCCTTTTGATCTTCTAGAAGCACCTGAGCAAACACTAGCTCGGGCCCCCGTTGTGAAGTCCTCACACTGGGAGACCGTCCATGGATGTCAGATGACATCTGCTCAAGCGCCGCTATGTGCTTGGGAGGGTTGGGAGGTCTTGGGAGGGTTTATTTATCCAGAAAATTGAATCAGAGTTGGACCTGAAAACCAAAGGACTGTGACGTCACTAGACCAGAGCTGGTGGGGAAAAAAATCTTTCCAGTTCCCAGAGCCTTATTGTGGCATCTCCTCAATTGGGAGTTATTTAGAATGGTGACGTTTAAAGTTCTTGGACTTTGCAGAAACCTGCTGTATTTCACGGCCTTTATTCGCCAATCTTTCAGAAATTGTGTCAAAGCGAGCCTGTGCCTTTGGAGTGTAGGACGGGTCTGCTCTGAGCCCCTGCAGCACAGGAGCGCGTCTGGAGGGGCTCGGCCCCTCGGGGACTGCTGCGGGACTCTGCAGTTAGCTTCCAAGCTTCAGTGAGGTCTCCTTTGCTAAAGCAGGAGCACAAGGTCAGAAATCCTAGCACTTTGAGAGGCTGAGGCGGGCGGATCACTCGAGGTCAGGAGTTCGAAACCAGCCTGAGCAAGAGTGAGACCTCATCTCTACTAAAAATAGAAAGAAATTCATTGGCCAACTAAAAACATATATAGAAAACATTAGCTGGGCATGGTGGCGCATGCCTGTAGTCCCAGCTATTCAGGAGGCTGAGGCAGGAGGATTGCCTGAGCCTAGGAGTTTGAGGTTGCTGTGAGCTAGGCTGATGCCACGGCACTTTAGCCTGGGCAACACAGTGAGACTCTGTCACAAAAAAAAAAAAAAAAAAAAAAAAGTCAGAAATACTCTACATACAGAATAGGGTGAGCTGTGCTGGGCATCTACATTCTAAATTAAAACACTGCAGTATGTATATTTCTGTATAAGAGTGGCTTTGATTGCATTTCACAAACTTAGGTTTTTTGTTTTTTGTGTTTTTTTTGTGCCACCATGCCCAGCTAATTTTTTGTATGTATATTTTTAGTTGGTCAATTAATTACTTTCTATTTTTAGTAGAGACAGGGGTCTCAGGCTGGTTTTGAACTCCTCACCTGGAGCAATCCTCCCACCTCGGCCTCCCAGAGTGCTAGGATTACAAGCATGAGCCACCATGCCCGGCCTGGTATGTTTTATTTTTATCATTCAGCTTTAAATCTTTTCTAATTTCTCTTATAATTTCTTTTTTTGACCCAGGGATTTCTTCAGAAGTGTGTTTGATTTTCAAATATTTGGGGTTTTCCTATATATATACATTTTTTTTAAGACAGAGTCTCACTTCATCACCCTGGGTAGAGTGTAGTGTTGTCATCGTAGCTCACAACAACCTCAAACTCCTGGGCTCAAGTGGTCCTCCTTCCTCAGCCTTCCAAGTAACTGGGACTGCAGTCACACACCACAACACCTGGTTGATTTTTCTATTTTTAGTAGAGATGGGGAATCACTCACTCTTGCTCAGGCTGGTCTCAAACTCCTGGGCTCAAGCAGTTCTGCCTCAGCCTCCTAGAATGCCAGGATTACTGGTGTAAGCCACTGCACCAGCCATATTATCTTATTGTTACTAATTTTTAATTTAATTCTGTGGCAGATAGAGACTATGCTTTATATGATTTCAACATTTTAAAATTTATTGAGGCTTTCCTTATATATCCCAGCACATAGTCTATCCTAGTAAACATACTGTATGTCCATGAAAAGAATATGCATTCTGTCCTGGTCACATATAGTATACCAAAAAGGTCAGTGGTGTTCAGACCTTCTGTGTATTTTCTCATCTTTGCCTAGGTTGTTCTGTCAATTGCTGAGGGAGAGGTGTTGAAATCTCTAACTACAATTTTCGAAGTGTTTCTTTCTTCCTATAATTATATCAATATTTGCTTCATGTATTTTGAGCCTCTGTTATTAGATACATACACATTGATGGCTGTTATGTCTTCCTGATGGATGAACAAATTTAATCATGATGAAATGTCCCTATTTATCTCTGGGAATACTTTTCATCTTGCTGTCTCTTTCTTCTGGTATTAATAAAGCCAATCCAGCTTCCTTATGTTTGCATGGTGCATCTTTTTCCATCCGTTTACTTTCAGCCTGTGAGTTTCTGTATTTAAACTGAATTTCTTTTAGGAAAAAAGTATATAGAAAGTTCAATCTGACGATCTCTTCTAAGTGCAGTAGTTAAGCCATTGATGTTTAATGTTGTTACTGGTATGTCTGGGTCTGGATCTTCCATTTTATTAGTTTTCTGTCTACTCTGTTTTCGTTCCTCTTTTCCTGCCTCCCCCCTTAATATCATTGCCATTTCTCACAACTCCTAGATTTACAACTCCAGCCGGGATCTCCCTGCTGAACTCCAGACTCCCACATTCCACTTACCCAGCAGCTGTATTTGGATACTGAAACTCACCGCCAACCTCACATGCAAACGTGAGCGCCTGACTACTATTCCCCAAAGGTCCCTGTCTCAACCGACGGCTACTCCATCCTCCCAGTTTTCTGGCCAAACTCTGGAGTCATATCCGGCCCTTTCCCAGCCCACGGTGGACACACGCACAGCCTGTGGCATCCTAGTCAACTGCACAGAGCCCCGCCCCGGCCGCCCACGCGTCCCGGCTGGACACAGCGGGAATCAGCTCCTGCCGGCGGGCGCTCGTGCATCCGAGGTCTAGGTCACGTCACAGCCCTGCGTTACAAACCCGCCGCCACCCCCGGCGTGTCTCAGAATAAAAGCCAGAGTGGTCTCGACGGCCTCTAGGACC
>VSMD01106996.1:0-11729 GCA_008750895.1 Mirza zaza
TGGACGTACTCTGCACCCAGTCTCTAAGAGAAATGACCAAAGAAGGCTTCTTGGAGGAAATGACATTCAGGCTGAGATGTGAAGCAGAAGAATGTGAGAGTGTCCTAGGTGGAGGAACAGAATGCACGAAGCCCCAGAAGTGAGAAAGAACATCACAAGGTTTAGGACTAGTGTGTGTGTGTGAGGCCCAGAAAAGAATGGGGAGAGGAGGTGTGTGAGAAGTGGGGCTGGACATGTGGCCTGGGGGTGGCCCTGGAGCCATGCTAAGCTCTCACCCTGCAGAATGACTCGCCCAAGCTCCCCCAGCTCAGGGATGAATGTGGCACCAGAACCCAGGTCCCTGCCTCTAGTGCAGGCCTTTCTCCCTGGCTGAGTGTTAGCAGAGTCAGAGCCACACAAGACCACAGACTGTCTGGCTCCAAAGCCCAGCCCTGCCTCTTACTACATGACCTTGAACAAGTTCCTTAACCACTCCATGCCTCAGTTTCCTCATCTTTAAAATAGTAATAATAATAATAGTAATAGTTACCTCATAGAGTTGTGAGAATTAAATGAGTTAATATGTAACTATGGGTACATAGTTAATATGTTAATAGTTAATATGTAACTATGGGTACATAGTTAATATGTTAATAGTTAATATGTAACTATGGGATAATTATGATCTAGTCTGTCACTAGATCCAAACAATACAAATGTTGGTTATTGCTATTATTAGAAGAGAGACAGAAAGCAATATTACCTGTCGTTAACCTCTTTATGAGGGTGAGGTTTTCAAATATGTTTCTAAAGCAAGAATTCATTGTGAGAGAATGAGACACAAGTTAGTAGTGGAAGCTTTGAAAAGGGCACGTGTCAGTAATACCTGGGGAGACTGAGGCAAGAGACAGGTGAACCAGCCTTCAGCATGAGGAAGCAAAAAAGAGAAAATCCGCACTGCCTGCCTTAGTTTCCTGGGGCTTACAGCAAACTCCATGTCCTAAACAAACATAAATTGATTCTCTCACAGTTCTGGAGGCTGAAAGTCCAAAATCAAGTTGTCGGCAGGGCTGTGCTCCCTCCAAAGGCTCAAGCGTAGAATCCTCCCTTGCCTTGTCCACCTGCAATGGCTCCCCCACTCCCTGACGTTCCTTGGTGTGCATCCCTCCAGTCTCTGCCTACACCTCCAATGGCCTTATTCTCTGGGTCTCTCTGTTCTTTTCTGTGTCTTCTAAGGACACTCTACCTGGATTCCTGGCCCACCTTAATCCAGTATGACCTATCTTAGCTAATTACATCTGCAAAGACTGTATTTTCAAATAAGGTCCCATTCTCAGGTTCTGGGCAGACATGACGCTTGGAGGACAATATTTGGCCCACAACACTGCCAGATCTCCAGGACACGGGTGAAAGTGTCTGCAGAGGTTGGGACGGCAGAGAGGAGACAGGGAGGAGGGAGACAGTCCGTTCTACCAGGGCGTGGGCTCCCCAGCTGCCTCCCTGCAGGGCCAGCCATTACTAGCACTAACCCTCGGGGTTTCCCTGCACTCTGCCCATGTCTTTGTAAACAGTCCCTCTTCTAACCTCATATGTGAGCCGCCATCTATTTCCTGCTGGGATCCAACCTGATACACATATCGTTAGTAGCAACATTTAGGATCCTCTGGCCCAGAAAAGCTGAAGCAAACAGCTGTGAAAGAATTCTAGAACCTTCTGCAAAGCCAGAACATCCCACACTGTGGATGAGAGCAGGTCTGCCTCTACCCTTCCCTTCTCTCTGTCCTTCCTCTGTCACCAGTCAAGCTGTGTGGCCCCAGGAATGGCTCTCGCCTTGGGACAGAGGGTCTGTTTAGACCCCACATCTGCCCCTTAACAACTTCATGGTTGGGAGTGAGCCACTTACTGCCTCAGTTTCCTAATCTGCCCAGTGAGGATAATCACACTTCCATCTTAAGACTGGAGGACTATTTAGAGGAATGTTATGTCACTTCCAGCCAGGGGCACACCATTACTCAACCCTGGGAGCAGCACACACATCCTATTCTTTGTGAATGGCACCAAGGCAGAGGTGGCACATGGCACATCACACACAGTGGTGTGATTTATAATTCACATGCTCTCACTTCCCTCTTCTCCATGAATTCCTGAGGACATGCACTATTCCATCCATGCATGTCATAGGAGCTCAATAAATGTAAAAAAAAAAAAAATACTTGTTGTATGCTATGGGCCAAATGTGTCCCCCTAAAATTCACCTGTTGAAACTTAATCAATGTGATAGTCTTAAAAGTATTAATAGGCAAGGCCTTTCAAAGGTGATTAAGTCATGAGAGCAGAGCCCTCATGAATGGGATTAATTATCTTTTTTTTTTTTTTTGAGACAGATTCTTGCTTTGTTGCCCAGGCTAGAGTGAGTGCCGTGGCGTCAGCCTAGCTCACAGCGACCTCAAACTCCTGGGCTCAAGCAATCCTACTGCCTCAGCCTCTCAAGTAGCTGGGACTACTGGCATGTGCCACCATGCCCGGCTCATTTTTTCTATAGATATTAGTTGGCCAATTAGTTTTTCTTTCTATTTATAGTAGAGACGGGGTCTCGCTTTTGCTCAGGCTGGTTTCGAACTCCTGACCTCAAGCAATCTGCCTGCCTCGGCCTCCCAGAGTGCTAGGATTACAGGCGTGAGTCACCGCGCCCGGCCAGGATTAATTATCTTATAAAAAAGATGCAAGGGTGCTATCTGTCCCTTTTTGTCCTTTTGTCCCTCCCACCATGTGAAGACATAGTGTTCGTCACCTCTGGATGAGGCAGCAAGAAAGTGCCATCTTGGAAGCAGAGGCGGGACCCTTGCGAGACACTAAATCTACCAGCACCTTGACCTTGGACTTTCCAGCCTCCATAACTGTGAAAAATAGCTGCAGTTTATAATCTGTACAGTCTGTAGTATTTTGTTATAGTGACAGGAATGGACTAAGACAGTACATAAAAGGACCTGAGCAACCTGAATCTGAAACTCCCATCATTTTGTGCCACGACACGTCCCCAACTGTCTGCCTCACCTTCCTCAATAACTACCCGCTGAGTGTTTACTGTGCACACAAGGCCCTGTGTTAAGTGCCAGAGACTGCTTACACATCATGACTTACTCCAGCTGATTCCCTGGCCACAAATTAATGCCTGGATTGCCCAAGGCTGTGACATGCCTGCACGACAATGCGGGTTTGCCCTCATTTCCTTTCCTCAGAGGCAGCTGCCAAACCTGGATCCAGTTCAACATCCATGGAGCATCTCCTCCCAGCAGGCCCTGGGCAGGACCCTGGTGATGCCACTGCCCGCAGCACCGCGCCCACCTCAGGGCGGCTGCACTCGCTCACCCCACTGGCTGCAGAGCAGGTCTCTGGCTCCTTTCCTTGGCTCACTCCTGCTCATCATTCACTTCTCAGCTCAAATGTCTTTTTAAGTTTTGTTGTTGTTGTTGTTGTTGTTGTTGTTGTGATTGATTTTTCAATAGATGATGTTTTTTAGAGTTTAGGTTCACAGCAAACTGGAGAAGAAGGTACAGAGAGTGCCCACTCACCCCTGCACAGACACATGCACAGCCTCTCCGTTATCAACGCCCCCCACCACAGAGTGGAACCGTTGTTACAACCAACGATTTGATGCTGACACATCGTTATCACCCAGAGTCCACTCTGGGTCATGCCATTCTATAGACTGTACAGAGGTATGATGGCATCCATCACTGCAGCATCACAGAGACTAGCTGCATTGCCCTAAAAACCCGCTGTGCTCTGCCTAGTCACAAACATTCTTTTAGAAAGATCTTCTTCAATCACCCTATCTAAAAGAGCCCTCTTCTCGCTTCCCTGTTATTTTTATCACACTTATTTTATTTTCTTTATAACACTTAGCACTGCCTGAATGTTTCTTGTTTTTGTATTTATTGTATTATTTAGTACCCCCACTTTAGCTGCTCTTTGAAGACAACTTGTCTATCTTATTGAATAGCTGTGTTCTCCATGCCTAGCATACAGTTGGTGCTCAATAAGTATATGTGAATGAATAAAAGAATGAATGAATGAACCAGATAGAATCGGACCCTGTTCCCGAAGAGGAATGCAATGAAGGCCAGCTTCCATGGCATCAACTAAGAGCCCAGGGGTGGGGAGCTCTAGCCTCTCACTGGATCCTGTCATGTGTGTTAGGCAAAGCCCCAAGGATGCATCACAATTTATTGATCATTGGATGTCAAGCAGGTAGTGCAGGGTCCCTATTTCAGTGGTAGAGCAGAGCGATTATCCTGCTTTTTAAAAAAACATTCCAAGGAAACAGAGACAATGCTGTATGTTCATCATGCCATTTCACCTTCCTGGACACGCAAGAAGGTGGTTTTCTAGCCATCTTTGTGGTTGAGTTGGGGCTTTGTGCAGCAAAGTCGGGCATGTGGGCTGGAGTGAGGGAAACCACTTTTAGGCTGTCTGGTCATAAAAGCCCCTGGGTCAGCTCCCCTGATTTACCTTTCCCTGCCCCAACGCTCAGTGGGAATCAGGTGGTGGGACCACTCAGTGGGAATTGGAGCAACAAAGTTCTCTTCTCTGCAGAACTTGGAGATCAACTCCATCATTGATTGTCTTGCTGAAGTCCCTCAAGAGATTAACCTCAAATGAATAAACCAGACTTGAAAAAATGGCTGGCAGGGCCAGAGAACATCAACAAGGCCCAGGGATAAAGCTAGTCCCTGTGGACAGCCAGTTAAATGCCATGGAAGTGGGGGAGTTAAATACAGTGAAAGTTAGAAGAAGGCCCAGTTGGTTGGTTGGTTGGTCTATCAGTGGTTTGATGAAGGAGAGCATCTGAGACAGTGAAAATAAGTTTGAGCTGGGAGTTGGTGAGGAGAAGGGGATGCCCACAGAGGAATCTCTTACAAACAAAATTTGTTTGCAGGTGTTTTCTCCCAGAACCTTTGAAAAAATCATGATTTTTAAAAAACTCTAAAGCCATGTGATCTAAATCTGTGTTGTGATTCTCTTAAATTTTCTCCAACCCTTCATTAGATTCTGAAATCTTGGTGGCAATAGAGTGATGAACAGAGGCACAACACCAGCAGGAGAATGTAGCCTGCCCTGCTGTGACCTTTCACCTCTCCCCTGGTGACCATGGAGAGGAAGCCACATCCAGCTGAGGGTTAGTGTCCAAGACTCAAGTGATGATCAATACCGTATGCTCCCTGGCAGAGCTGGGAGTAGGGAAGGACAGCACATGATCCTGAGAGATGTGGGGAGAAGTATGAGATTAGACCTCCATTTTCCCAATGTATACTTGAGCGCGTGTGTCTGTGCATCTGTGTGTATGTGTGTGTGTGCGCGCGTGTGCATGTGTGTGTGTGTACATGTGAATGTTTCTCATAGTAGGGGGCACATGGCCACAGGATATTCATGGTCTGAATATCCTTATTTTAAGTGGCATATCTTATTTTAAGTGGCATTAAATACTATTGAATTTTATCATAAGAAAATTACTACATAGTTTCTTTCTCCCTTGATCCTTGTGGTTACGTCAAAGGGAAAGTTTCAATTTGGTGCTACTGTATCTTTAGTGCTCAAGCATTTTTCTAATCTCACTTCTTAACAGTGAGAAGGAAGCCTCAGGCTCAGAGCCTAACACTGGCCACAGAATATAGCTGGAATTTAACAACATTGTCTTGTCTTCAATGTTTTTATTTTTAGTTCCCTTCTTTTCATAACAAATATTACTGGCTTTCTATTTTCAGCCGTGACATAAAGTTTCCTTTTAAAATAAATACAGTTTTCCGTAGGAGTTATACTAATTTGCAGTCCCACCAACAGTGTGTAAATGTTCTTTTCTCTCTGCATCCATGCCAGCATCTATTGTTTTTAGACTTTTTTTTTGCCTTTTTAAATTATTTTTTTTTATTTCAGAGTATTACAGGGGTACAAACACTTTGGTTACATGTATGGCTTTTGTATCACCTGAGTCAGAGCTATGAGCATGTCCCTCCCCCAGACAGTGCACACCGCACCCTTAGGTGTGAATATACCCATCTCCTCCTCGCCCCTCCCACCTGCCTGACACCTGATGAGTGTTACTTTCATATGTGCACATAAGTGTTGATCAATTAGTACCAATTTAATGATGAGTACATGTGGTTCTTGTTTTTCCATTCTTGTGGTACTTCACTTGGAAGAATGGGCTCTAGCTCTATCCAAGATAGTACAAGGGGCCATCCTAACAGGAGTAAGATGATATCCACTTATTGTGGATAACCACTTATTGTGGTTTTAATTTGCATTTCCCTGATGATTAGTGATGTTAAGCACTGGAGACCATTATTCTAATGAAATATCTCAAGAATGGAAAAACAATACTGCACGTACTCTCTAATAAATTAGAACTAACCAATGGGCACACAAGTGCACAGAGGGAAGTAAAAGTCATTGGAAATCAAGCAGGGGGAGGGAGGAGGAGAGGGGCAAAGACCGACCTAATAGGTACAATGAACACTATTTGGGTAATGGGCACATTTATAGCCCTGACTTAAGCCATGTAACAAAAACATTTGTATCCCTTTAATATTTTGAAATAAAATAAAACAATAATAAATGAAATAAAATAAATACAGTTAAATTTAAAAGTTTTTATAAAAGGAATAGGAAGAAAAATTTTTGGACAAGGAAAAGAATATTTTATTTAACACGCACATAATTTTTGCTGTGTGCCAAGCACCATTCCAAATGCTTCACAAATATTAACTCATTTATCCTCAAACTAAACTTTATGGATAAGGGAATTTACACAAGGTCACCCAGCCTAGTGCCAGGCAGAACCTGGAACTGAGGACTCATGGTCATCCAGCCCCCAAGACATCTCTCCCAGCTCCAGCCTCTCTCTGTACTTCTGTCCAAGAGACAAAATCAGGAAACACTGAATTGGAAGACAGCAGCTCTCTGACATACAGTCAGAGGAGGTCAGAGGCTTGGGCTATGATGACAAAATTTATCTCTAATCAATTGCACAATATTTAAACTTACTCCTATCCAAAAACTGCTCCAGGCTCTCCTTATAACTTTGACTCCATGAACTTGGCCATGAAACAATTCAAAAGCACATCTTTCTTTTTTAAGAACAAAATTCTCCGACAAGTCCCCCAAAGTTCCCTGGCCTAATTCTCAGCAGTCTTCCAACATAGCAAGCTTCTTCCTGCCTCTCGTCCTGCCTGCGTCCACTCTGGGAGCCTTTGGAACTAGAACGTATAATATTACTGTACCCGCCCTCCCCTTCTCCCAGCTGTTTTTAATTCTTTCTAAGACTTGCTCTCTCTGGGAGAGTGACACACAGTGACTCAACAATTTTAAGCCTGACTTCTTAAAGGAAACCCTCTATTTCATTAAAAATAATAATAATATACGTATTAAAAAACATTTATAGCATGAGATTCTTCACAATACCAAAATGATTTCTTTAGAGCTCTCTCTCCTCTCCCCTTTCATTTATTGTACTTAGAATGATAAATCTGCTCAAGAAAAGAAGCAGACAATAATTTGTCACCTTCTATTATGGCTGGTAATTGTTTTTCATAATGATAAAGCTTTTTAGGGAAGGAAAAGCACCATCTGGGGAACAGACATGCTTGAACTTCTGACTCAGGTGGAGCAAAGGCAATATATCTGTACCCCTGTAATAGGCTTAAATAAAAAAAAAAATTTTTTAATCTCATTGCAGGTAATGATTTCATTTTCTTTGCAAGGGCAGGTAGAGAAACCAAAGTTATTTCACATGCACATTCCAGGAGATTGCTTTGTACAATATGTTATGGAGTTTTTTGGCATTAGAGTGATCTCATGAAAATGCTAATCAAAATCCTGAGAGATGCAAATTCAAACGAGATGAGGCTACCAGGGAGACTACTCAAAGAACAGGTCTAGAAACTGTCTATCACAACAGCAGAGGGACAACAGCCCTCATCACTCCTGCTGCTGGAGAGGGTTTGGCCATTTCCCCCACTTCTCTCATTTGGTGCTAATACTGCCAGCTGCTGGCTGCCGAAGCCCCCAAGAGTTCTTCTAACCCCACCTGAGCCCAGAGAATTCAAGCCTGTGAGCCCAAGACCTTTGCTGTTCTATACAGAGAAATAACATCAACCAAGGAAAATTATATTGCTATTTTGGGAGCACAGAGGAAATAGGACATGGAAAAATATGCTTAACAGATGAAGGCTAGATAAAACCATGGCAGTGAACAAAAGGAAGGCTAGCAGTTCCAGACAAGTCCAATGAATCAACTATAATTTAAAAATAATAATAATAAAAAAAAGAATGGCTCTTGAGTGAATATTTGCCAGGTATTTTCACGTAAATTTTATCATTTTGTCCCATGAGTAAGCATTCGTGTCAGGTGTTATGCTAGGCACCAGAGAGGAAGACCAGTCCATGCCTAGGAAAGTCTTGCAGACCAGTGCAGGGGTGAAGGGGTGGGGGGGAACTGGACAGAGAGACCTATGTGCAGCTATGGAGTGCAGGGTGCTGGGGAACAGAGAGGAGTGAGTAGACAACCCAGTCTAGGGGTCCAGGGGACATAGATTTAGGGTTTCCCTTAAGGATATGTAGGGTTTAGGGTTTCCCTTAAGGATGTGACATGTAATCTGAGTCTTAAACAGTGAATAACTTTCATCCATGCAAATGTTGACAGGGACTAATCTGGATTCCAAGGCTACATCAATGAAGAAGGCCCTGCCCTCAGGCATCTTATATTCTAGTTAGAAGAGAGATATCATAAACACATACATCTGTCACGTCAGTCTCATAAGCACTAGGGGGAAAAGTTATGGTAAAGGGAATAGAGTGATGAAGAGAAGGTGTAAAAGATATTGGTATTTTCTATAATGTGGTTAGTGAAGGACTGTTTGAAAAAGTAATATTGAAATAAAGCTGAGAGAAAGGAAGAAGCAAAGCACACAGATGTCTAGGACACAGGGATGAAAATATCTCAGCAAGAGGAATGAGCAAGTGCAAAGTCCATAAGGTGGGAGCTTGCTTGGCATGTTCAAGGTAGAGCGAGGAGGGGGTGTGTCTGGAAGGGAGAGAGAGAGGGCCAGGGGGCATGATGTAGGGTCAGAGAGCAGACAGGGTCAGACTGCAGAGGGCCTTGTAGAATACTGAACAGATGTTAGGTTTTGCTCTGCACGAAGTAGGGAGCCGCTGGAGGGCTTTGAGAAACAGTCTGGCATGATTTGTCTGAAG
This sequence comes from Mirza zaza, assembly GCA_008750895.1. Lineage (NCBI taxonomy): Eukaryota > Metazoa > Chordata > Mammalia > Primates > Cheirogaleidae > Mirza > Mirza zaza. Next base: position 9,232 of record VSMD01106996.1, read on the forward strand.
TTTTTCAAAGATCAGTCTGAATTCCGAGGGGAGAATAAGCTATAGAGGGAGGAGAAGGTGTGAAAACAGCAGCGAGTTGACAGGCCAGAGTCAACGGTGGCTTGGGCCAGAATGGTGGGGACAGATGGTGGACATGGTTAGTTCCTGGGTAGACACTGAAGGCAGAGCCTTTAGGGTTTGCTCATAAATTGGATATACTACACAAGAAAGAGGCATCCCCCCAGGCTTTTTGCCTGAGAAACTTAAGAAATGGAGTTGTCATTTATTAATACAGGAAGACATTTAGAAGAGCAGATTTGGGTGGCACAGGTGGGAAGCTGGAGCCTGTTATGAAGATCTTAATGTTTTGAGATGTCTATTAGTGCTCTACAGGAAGATTGGGTGTAGGCAGTTGTATACACACATATGGAATTCGGGGGAGAGACCCAGGCTATAGATATAAAATTTGGAGATGGTATTTAAAATCATGAAACTAGATAAGACTGCTTAAAGGGTAAATATTGATTTAGAAGAAGTAGACAGAGGGACAGAAGGAGAAAGAGGAGACAGAGGAGGAGGAGGAGGAGGAGGAGGAGGAGGAACAAGGCTTAAGTTCTAGATGTTCCAACATTTTTAGGTTGAAAAGGAGGCTGAGAAAAAGTAGCACTGAGATGACAGGAGAACAGATCCCATGATGTCCCAGAAACCATCTGAAGAAAGAAATGAGAATTGTTGGGATTTAGCAGTGTGGCAGTCACTGGTGATCACCTCTTTCAGCGGGGTAGATTACTCAAGAGAGAAGTGGAAAATAGGAAGTGATGATAGTGGCTCACACCTGTAATCCCAGCACTTTGGGAGGCTGAGGTAGGAGGATCACTTGACCAGAGTTCAAAATCAGCCTCAGCAACACAGTGAGCCTGGATGTTATCCTAGGCAGTCTGACTATAGATTCTAAGATTGGAGAATAGAAAGGATGAGGAGACTGAGAGAGTGAACGGATTAGGAATATATACCAGTACGAGCTCACTTGAGATTAATAGTCATGTTGACAAAATGAAACCAATAAACATGGTTGTATGTTTTTCTCTAGCCTCATTTAGCTGTGTGGAAGTTGGCAAAGGATAGGTGGAAAGTTGTAATTAACCATGGTTGTCATTTGGCTGGGTGAATATACCAAAGAAAAATAAGACCAAAAGAGTTATGGTAGCAATTATGAGATGATCTATGGAATCTAAACTGATAAAAAGGAGAGTGGCAATATGAGGAGAAGGAGGGGCAGTGAAAAGATGCCCAGATCTGGTATTACAGGTCCCAGGGGTTGAATAATTGTTGGACTCAGGACATTAAAGGACAGAAATGGAAAGATCAAACATTGTGGTCAGAATGGAATGAGACACGGAAAGGATGCAATTGTTTATAATGACAAGATCAGGGTATGGCTGTGGGAACAGGAACTATGATAGAGCAGAGAATGAGATGATTGGAGGAGAGGAGGGCAAGGGACTGAGAGGACAAGATGTTGCAAGATCATCCATGTGGATGTTGAAATCATGGGGCATTGTGAAAGGAAATTTGGAGAGTGTCATGGTGAGCCAGAACCTCAATCTTTAAAGAAAGAAGAGGAGTGTCCTGGGTTTGGAGGGAAGTGGTCTGGAAATGATTGCAACAAGGAGAGCTAGCAGACACTTTAATGCGATGACATACACTTCAAAGCTGGAAGGTTTCAGAAGGAGAGGGAGAGAATGGTTTAGAATCATCAGTGAGAAGAAAGTAAAACTTTCCCACTTGGAAGCCTGATAATATGAGAGATGTTCAGGGGGAATAAAAGGCTATCACTGACAGGGCTACAGGAGAAACAGTGACCTCTATGGTGAAACAGGTTTTCATTAGAGCAGGGAGGTAAAGGCAGCAGTCAGCAAAGAGAACAAAGATGCAGGTTGAGTTCCAAGGAGCACTGTGGGTGGATTTCATGAGTCGGGGAGGAATGAGAGGTAGTATCAAACTAGAGGACGTGTAGAGCCACAAAATGAGTGTCTAGGTGAGGAGGAATGATCTGAGTATCTTGGTCCACCTGACGTGACTGACACAGACAGGAATCAATCTTGATGGTACCTGGAACAGAACATGGTTCTAAGATGGAGAGTGTCAGAGGAAGGATGGAAAACAGATGTCATGCTTTCCAGCACCACATAAAGCTCCAAAGTCCTGTCTTTGTTCCTACTAAAAATAGCATGGAAGCCAAGCAATAAGAACTCTTAACAGAATTTCATGGCTCTCTAAAAGACATTGGGGAAAATGAATTTTACTCAGAAGGAACATCATGTCCGACAGCATAAAAGTATGAATAAGCCCAACATGCATGGGAAACCATATGTAAGTTGATATGGCTGCTGTGCAGGAGTCACATGGAGAGCTCTGAGAGACAGGACCTAGGAGGCAGGCACAGGTCAGATCATAGAAGACACTGTGCACCACATCAAAGACTTCACTACACCCAGCAGACATGGGGAACCATTGAA